>OZ035880.1:18034327-18266827 GCA_964034835.1 Muscina levida | reverse complement strand
CTGCAACCTCCTTCTGACTTGAAAATGTTTCCTGCCATTAATCCACATTACATTAGCTTGCAGTATATACCAGACGAATGGGAGGTGGCCAGAGACCAAATAATACAATTAAGTCCTCTGGGTCAGGGTTCTTTCGGCATGGTATATGAGGGTATTTTAAAGGGCGACGAAGATAGACCGTGTGCCATTAAGACAGTCAATGAAAATGCCACCGATCGCGAAAGAATGAATTTTTTGAATGAGGCCTGTGTTATGAAACAATTCGACACGTATCATGTGGTACGTCTGCTGGGTGTGTGTTCTCGTGGTCAACCGGCGCTGGTTATAATGGAACTCATGAAGAATGGTGATTTGAAATCATATCTACGTGCCCACCGCCCCGAAGAAAGAGATGAGATGGGTATGCTTTTGTCAAGCAGAGCTGCCGCAATGTCGTCGCAACCGCCACCATTGAGTCGCATCTATCAGATGGCCATTGAAATTGCCGATGGTATGGCTTATTTGGCCGCCAAGAAGTTTGTGCATCGAGATTTAGCAGCGCGCAACTGCATGGTTGCTATTGATCTAACGGTAAAAATTGGTGACTTTGGCATGACGCGAGACATATACGAAAATGATTACTATCGCAAAGGAACAAAAGGTAATGGGGAATTTGTTTCTCATCAATATTGATTTCTTTTTATTTAATGTCGTTGTGCCATTTAAAGGTTTATTGCCGGTGCGTTGGATGCCACCGGAGAGCTTACGAGATGGCGTGTATTCCACGGCCAGTGACGTCTTCAGTTATGGAGTAGTTTTGTGGGAAATGGCCACTTTAGCGTCCCAACCGTATCAGGTAAAGCTATTAATAGTAACATATATACATTTATACAATAAAAATCGGCTCGGTTTATAATAACACCAAATACCCTCTCTTCCCTCAGGGCCTGGCAAACGATCAAGTATTGCGCTATGTCATCGATGGCGGTGTAATGGAACGCCCCGAAAATTGTCCAGACAAATTGTATGGTTTAATGCAAAAATGTTGGCGTAGTCGTCCTAGTGCCCGTCCTACCTTTATGGAAATCATACGTTATCTATACGATTTAGCCGATCCCAATTTTCGAGAGGTATCTTTCTATAACTCTGAAGAAGGTCAACATATACTTGCCAAAGATGTTGTAGGTGAGTACGCAGTAGCAGCATCAGCATGACAAGTTTGCTAAACAGAATTGTAATTTGCATTTGTTTTCTTTTTTTTGTTAGAATCAAGTAATCGCTCTGGTGATGTGTTCGAAGATCCTGAAAATGATATGGTAGACGTTACAACACCTCTACGCTTAGAGGAATACAGTGGCTATAAACTGAATATGGATAACAACTCCTCTGTAGGGCTTCGGGCTGATTCATCAATGGTTATTGACGATGAGGCACCACACTCGCCGTACAGGTAAGTTTTTGAAATCTGTGAGATAGTATAAATATGATATATATACATGGCAGTCCGAAAAGCTTCCATAAAAATATTAACAATCGGCTAAAAGCTAAGATAAGTAGGTTAACAAGAGGGAACGAGTATCTCCCCAGGTGAAGTTGGCAAAAAGAGTTCCCTGTAATGCATTTTTTCTCGAGAATTAAATCTTCCAATTCTACACAGTCGAGGAAGCGAATAACAGGGGAACGAGTATCCCCTCAGGTGAAGTCGCCAAAAGGAGTTCCCAAGGATTTAATTTTTTTATTCTAATCAGACGGGAAAGGGAATAACAGGGCAATGTTAATTCAAGTATATTCCCGGAAATTTGCCATCAAATTCTCCCTTTAATTTATATTCGTATTGCCTACTTTCTTATCGGGGAATAGTTTCCCCATTTTTGAAGATTGTTTAGAATAAGAGAAAAGGGAAAATATATTCCCGGGTCGATTTTACTTAGAATAGGGAAAAAATCCCTGCCCAGTGTGATTATAATATTTGTCAACAACATTCACTATGACAAAGTCTAATTTATTACAAATATTCAATCTTCTTAGCATGGGCTCTCCAATGGTCGTTAGCAGTACTCCGGATGAGCAGTCACGCGGTAGCTACAATATGTCCCGTATCCTACATCCTCATAGTCAACTGCTAAATTCAGCCCCATCGACCTCGGCTGGCATAAGAAAACTAGGTTCAAGCTCTACTAGTCATCAACTAACCCATCCACACACACACCCGCATCACAGAAATCTCTATCAGCCCACACGCTTTTCGCAGCAGCAAGCTCGACATCAACATCACTCCGACGATGTTGATGCGTACGTTCAACCTGACTTTGAACCTGGCAACGAGGGCATCAAGCGTGATTCGGATGAGCAGGGCTATGAAATATACGATCCTAGCCCTAACTACAGTGAGCATGTTCCCTCTACTGTACGGGGTCATGATCAAGACGACGAGGATGATTTTGGCGTGAACTCTACGGCGGCACAAAATCTGCTGCGTACCAAGGGACGTCAGAAGCAGCCAACAATAATGCCGCTTTCGACGTCGATGCCCGACGATGTTATAGGACAACAAGCAGCATCTTCATTACACCCCTCGACGGCTTCGGCTGCCTCTTCGAATGCTTCGTCGAAAGCCGGAACTGGTAAGTACCAAAGTCTAAGAGCGGTTGCCGATTCCTTAGGCAGCAGTATTGTGCCTAATCGGTTGCGCATGATGAATATGCGTTTGTTTAACCACAAACGTTCCGGAAGCAATGCCAGCCACAAGAGTACAAGTTCCAATCCAAATAGCTCTTCCGGTGTGGGGGGCAGTACTAGTAATCTAGCTCGTAGCGGACGCGGCAAGAGTATGAGTGGCCAAAATCTTGGAACAATTGAAAGCGGTGGCAGTGGCAGTGCTGGCAGCTATTGCGCCAATCCGCGATTTTTCTCCACCTCCTCCAACATGGGTACCAGCGATAATCCCAACTATAAAAGACTAGATGACAGTAGCGCAGACACCAGTATGTCAGGTGCTGATTCAAATAGAACAAAAGCGAAAATGCCTACGTCCTCTGCATTTGCTAGCAGCTCGAATCCCTCATACAAAATGTTAGATGAATCTTTGAATGTCACGGGAGCATCTGTGCACCACGCGGGTGAAAATCCCAACTATGAAATTATGCAGCCCGGAGGAGGATCCCTACAACTGCCGCCTCCGATATTAAACGAAGGAACTTCGTCCTATGTGATGATGAATGAGCCCGCCCAGAAAAAGATGCCCGACATGAGTGCCATGCATGAAAACGATAATCCCAATTATCAACTGATGTGCCCCCTGCTACCAACCATTTCCTCAGCGACTATAACGCCGGCGACAGTATTACCAGCAGCAACAACAGCAACCTCAGCGCCGGCGTTCCAACGTCCGACGGGACGATCGATCAGTGAACGTTCCAACAAATTTTCATCATCATCATCGGCTGCTTCATCCATCTCGAGTCATGAGTCCGAGGAAGACGACGATATACACAATACGAAAGACATTAAACTAGAACGTATGCCACTGAGCAGGCGCAGCAGCAACGACCGCAGTCAAAAAAAGAAACATGCAAAGAAGACGCCAACAAACCGCAGTCGTAGCCAAAGCAGCAGCAGTGGTAGAAGTGCAACAACGAACACTGCCTCAACGATAATACCAACAACAGCACCAGCAGCGACAACAACATCACAAACAAGAACGACGACACCGCCGTCGTCGTCCAGCTTATCGGCGAAGGAGAAATGGTGGAAGGAAGGTCAGCCGCAACCACCGCAACCGCCCCCAAATGGTTTTGTAGGGCGAGAAGCGTAAGCGGCGGCGGCGGCGGCGTGACCACCCACCACCATCACAGCCTTCCCCCCAAAAAGAGAGGACCGGGGAGTCTATAAACCAAACATGTATTTATACACCATACCCCCCTCACACACACACACACACACAATTTAATCTACTGACTGAGTTGGTTGAATATACAACAGCGTTTGTAAATACATAATTTGGAAAACGGAAACAAAAATATTAATATTTATTTATATGTATATATATATAGTGCATATACTTCTACCATATACAACAAACAAACAAACACAAGCATATTATTACGATTATTACTACGATTATATATTTTATATATTATATAATACCAACCAACCAACCAACAACAACTACTGAACATTTTGAATGTTTATATACTATGCATAGGTATGTATACATACATTAGAAAATTACATAAGAGAGTTTAAAACAACAACAACAAAAGCACGAAGAAAAAAAACAAAACAAAAAACTTAATTATACGCTTAACATTTAAACAAAAACACATACACACACACTTATAAAATTGACATCCAAACGATAAACAGATTAAGATTACATACAAACACACTCACTCACTCATATATACTATGTAATATAATAATGTTAATACTACGTAATTATAATAATCATAATGAAAATGATGTTGCTGGTAAACGAACACGATGATGATGTTGATGATGATGATGACCAGGCTAGTAGTAGAGAAGATACAAGAGATGCAAAAGCAAAAGAACTATATATATACATTTATATATACATACATACAACATACATAAATTAATTGATAACATACCATGCTACTATATACATATATATAAATAAAATATGCAAGTATATAATGAATATATATATATATATATACATACATATATATTTTATAGTAATGAAGAAAGATGAAATGCCAAAAACAAAAATACACAGACAAATTATGAATATATATATACATACATATAATTGGATACAAAAACAAAATGCAAAATGCAACAAAACAATAAGTTAACAACAACAACAACAACACCGTAGATAATACATAACAATAGCCTACACGTCCATCCATGATGCTCTTCGTTAGAGTATCCTGTCAAGAAAAAAAAGAAACAAACTGCAGATGTTGTGGTGTTGCGAAATAAGTTTTCGAAAGCAATAAGAGAATTTTACAAACAAAGAACAAAACGTTAATGTCGTTGTCGTCTAGCTAAACAGTTTGTTTTTTCTAAGCAATAACGACAAAACGAAACACTATCTCTCTGTCTCTCACTATTTGCAATGGGAAAAGTTATTTTGAATTGAAAATACTAGGCCATGCTTACGATCTAAAAGCTGTCATATGCCTTCTTACGCTAATAGAAAGCTCTGTTTATAATGGGTCATGATATTCTCAGGTTCGACCATCGGCGGTCGGTCGGTTTTTCAACTTCCAGTGTTATCTGCTAGGATAATAAAGAAAAACTCCCGAATTGATTTAACATTTTAGATTTGTCCCTTAAGGTATTTACTACTTAAAAAAGAAAAGTAGAACAAAATAATCCTAGATCCAATAATACCATTAGTCTTCAGTCTTATACATATAAGCGTTTAGTATTTATCGTTAACAGCTGTAATCTTGTTAAGTCATAAGCTATAAGGTACGAATGAACGATTTCGTAACAGTTTTCAAATCTGCAATACGTTTTTGGCTATCGCTTCCAAAAATCGAGATATTTCGTGTCGACTTCGCACTACATCCCTTCGCTCTAAAGGCATTTCAAACTATAACTGTGATTTATTTTTGGTACATAAAGCATATGGACCCCCGGACGACGATATGACATATGCTCTTCAAATTTCGAACAGCGTTGTACTAGGGCCGAATTACCGCATTCGATTCGAAATCTTGATTACAAAAGGACTATAAATTATAGATGTTCCTTTCAATTTTAAAAATATTTGCAAATATTAAGCGAATCAGTAGATACAAGCATGTCATTACTTATTTTATGAAGTTCCTGATATAAATATGGCCATAAGAACATGCGCTAATTCGACCCCTGATAGAAATTTGTATTTACTCATAGAGCAACTGAAATGGAGAGAGTGAGAGACAGAGAAAGTGTAAGCGAGGGAGATACAACGAAGCTCAATGATGACGGACATTCGACGCCACAACAGACACCGCCAACAAAACAACACAGTCAGTCAGTCAGTCATTCGCTAAACATAACTAATAACTTATCACCTAATATAACATAATAATACACAACAACAACAACAACAACAACTAACTCATCCATACATAACATATATACGTACAGAAATATCAATGATTTTTTTTTATTATTTAAATATTTTTTTTTAATAATTATAGTTCGTTTTTTTATTGTAATTATTATCAGAGTTAAGAAGAAGCTAAACTAATAACGTAATTATAATTTGTTCTTAGTTAAATAGCAGTTTGTTATACAATATACTACATAAACATACAACATAGAGACAGACATGCTAATGTTAATCGTAATAATTAAAATAACTACTCAACTGCATACATACATATATACTACATACATAACATTGCCAATTACCACATACATATATACATAAATTTAGTTAAATTTTCACACACACATACACACACGTAATCTTTTTATACTACGTCCACTCAAAGCAAATAAAAGGATTTTCCTATGACTTTTTCTATAGATTTCAAGAAAGAAGAAGATGATGTGGAATTTTTGAAAGTGTAATGCTTTTAACAAAAAAACCACTGTGCATCATCGTTTTTTATGCTGAAATACTTTAAAAGTCTCAATTTTAAATTAATTAACTTTTAATGGTGAGGTAATTTATTTATTACCTATTACCACCCTCCTTATATGGGAGAGAAGAAAAGTCTTTTGCTTTAGCTTTACTGATAGTGCAACAAACTAAAATAATAAAAACTCGTGTGTTTCTTCGAATAGCCGACATTTTTAAACAGACCATCACAGCGGTAATGGGGAGAGGATGTCACTTGGTAACCACTGAAATGAAAGTATACAAATAGTTTTTATTTGATTTCAAATGTTTGTATGGCAATATTACGAAAACAGATTTAAATGTTGTAGCCACATATTCATAGACTTTTATCAACATTTTTATAAGTTAACAGCCGTATTGACAATAAATTATTATGATTTTTTTATGCAACGATTTTTGTATGAAAATTTTATAAATACAGCTGAAAATTTTATTTATTTTTTTTTGGCAAATTTTATAAATTCTTGTGAATTAGGGTTAACTAACCTAAGGTTGTTAGTAGTATACAATTAATCAGCAGGCCTGTGTTTAATAGGAAATATTTAAATTTTAAAGTCTCCAATCTCTTATTTTGTCTCTTAGAGTGACAACACATTGCAACAAAATAAATCCTTAAAGGAATGAAATGATAATTCCGGGAAGACAGATTCTCCCTAGATCGAACCTTTCTTTATGGCCGGTGATGTTTTTCGTTTATCCTAATATAGAGTTTGAAAAAAGGTCTAATATATAATTTAACGAGTATTTTTATTTCTCTATCTCTACCCTTTACTATTATTTGTTATCCATATTTCGAGATAGGTCAGAAAAGGTCCTTAAAATCGGATTTTACAACTTTCAAATTGTCTTACAAAAATTTTGCTCCGAAAATTTTACTTAGGGTGCTCTAAGAACACAAATCGATATCTTCAACTTTTACTAATCATATTGTCTCTTTTCGAAGCACTGTGTGAATAGCGACCTAAGATAGTCAGTACAAGTTAATGATATCGATATCTTGTTTTAGAACACCCCTAGTAAAATTTTCTAAGCATTATTTTTGTAGAAAATTTTGAACATTTGAGTTTAATCAATTACAAAAGTTCTACAAAAATGTTGCTCAGAAACATTTACTTGGGGTGCTCTAAGATCATAAATCGATATCTTCAACTTTTACTAATCATATTGACTCTTTTCGAAGCACTGTATGAATAGCGACCTAAAATAGTCAGTACAAGTTAGAGATATCTAATTTTTGTTTTACAATACGCCTTGTAAAATTTTCTAAGCAATATTTTTGTAGAACGTCCAATTTTAAGACATTTGTCTAACTTTTCTCGAAATGAGAACGAAAAGGACACGTAAGGAGTTGAGATAGAGAGTTTAAATGTTTCACCAAAAATTTCATTGAAGAAATCTGATATCGAAAATGCACTGAAACAATAAGAAACAGTTTTTTCGGAGCTTTTTGAAACTCAACTTTAGGTTAAATTGAAAAGTTCACTTTGCCATAAAAAAGTTCGAGAAGCGAAATGTACATAGTTATTGTTTTTTGGTACAACGGAAGACAATAAAAGTACTTTTAGATTCAATAAAACGAATTGAAAAAAACAAAAATAAAGTACTCTTTAGTACTATAAATTGTGCTTTATGGTACAAAAAAGTACTTTTTGGTACAAAAAAAGTACTTTTTCATAAAAAAGTACTTTTTGTAAATAATTTATTCCACAGCCATAAAATAATCTCCATTTTGTGTCACAATACAATCAGTGGGCCAGAAGCGAAATGTACATAGTTATTGCTTTTTGGTACCACAGCAGACAATAAAAGTACTTTTAGATTCAATACAAAGAATTGATGGCAGAAGAAAAGTACTTTTTGATACTATAAATTGTACTTTTTGAAACAAAAAAGTACTTTTTCGTAAAATTAAAATACTGTTTCGTACAAAAAAAGTAATTTTTCGTAAAATAAAAGTACTTTTTGTAATAAATTTATTCCAAAGCCCTAAAATAACCCCCATTTTGTGCCACAGTGCAATCAGTGCTGTCTTTTTGGACGTGGGCCAGAAGCGAAATGTACATAGTTATTGCTTTTAGGCACAACAGCAGACAATAAAGGTACTTTTAGATTCAATAAAAAGATTAGATGGCAGAAGAAAAGTACTCTTTGGTACTATAAATAATACTTATTGGTACAATAAAATGTCTTTTTCGTACAATAAATTGTACTATTTGGTACCATAAATTGTACTTTTAGGTAGAATAAATTGCACTCTTTGGTACAATAATTGTACTTTTTGGTTCAAATACAACTACTTTTTGGTACATAAAAATTTTACTATTTGGTACAACAAATTACACATTTTGGTACAATAAACAGGACTTTTTTTTAAATAAATTGTCCTAGTTGGTACCATATAACAAATAGTACTATTTGATAGAGTAAAAGAAATTCTACTTTTTGTTGCCATGATTGTACTTTTGGTACAAAAATTGTCCTTTTTGATACAAGATATTGCACTTTTTGTATAAATATAAATTGTACTTTTTGGTGCAATAAATTGTACTTTTTGGTACAATAAATTGTACTATTTGGTACGTACAATTTTACTATTAGATAGAGCAAAAGTACTTTTTGGTACAATAAATATTACCATTTAGTTACAATTAATTGTATTATTTGGAACAATAAAAGTACTTTTTTGGTATAATATTATACTTTTTGGTACAATAAATTGTACTGTTTTTCTACAATGAATTGTCCTATTCGTACCATAAATTGTACTTGGTGGTACAATAAATTGTACTATTTGATAGAGTAAAAGTACTTTTTGGTACTTTTTCCTATTTGGTAAAATGAATTGTACTTTTTGGTACATAAATATTTTACTATTTGATAACATAAATTGTACTTTTTCGTATATAAAATTTTACTACAATAAATTGTACTTTTTGGTACAATTATTTGGCACAATGAAAGTACTTTTTAGTGTAATAATAATAGTCATACTTTTTGGTACATACAATTTTAAATAAACTGTACATTTTGGTACCATAAATACCATAAATTGTACTTTTTGGTACCATAAATTGTACTTTTTGGTACAATAAATTTTACTTTTTGGTACAAGTAATTTTACTTTTTGGTACATTAAATTTACTTTTTGGTACCATAACTTTTATTTTTTTTGTACCTAAAGTACTTTTTGGAACCATAAATTTTACATATTGTTAAAAAAAATTTTACCGTTTTTTGACAATTAAAGTAATATTTGGTACACTAAATGGTACTTTAAGCTGTTTTAAGAGCTGGCACCATAAATAGTACTTTTTGGTAATATAAATTGTAATTTTTGTTACACTGAATTGTCCTTTTAGGTACAAGAAATTGTACTTTTTGGTAACATGAATTGTACTTTTTGGTACAAAAAATATAATAAATGGTACACTAAATGGTACTTGAAGCCGTTTTAAGAGCACTTGTGCAAGGATCTAGTATACTGTGAAAACGAATCTGCAAACGTATCAGTCGTACAACACTTTTGTAAAGTGAAAAATCTTCTAAACCATTTCCAATTGAAATTCAAAGAAAATCAATTTAAATTCAAAAATTTTATTTGATTTTCAAATACTCCATTTAAAATTTAAAACTTGTCAATAGATATTCAAAAATTCCATTTGAAATTCAAAAAATATCAATTCAAAATCAAATTTTTCATTTGAAATTTTAAAAATATCAATTGAAAATCAAAACTCGTCAATTGAAATTCAAAACACATCAATTGATATTCAAATCTCATCAATTGAAATTCAAAACTCGTCATTTGAAATTCCAAAACCTTCAAAACTCTTTCAACTGATGAGTTTGGTATTTCAATTGACAAGTTTTGAACTTCAACCGATGAATTTTGAATATCAATTGATGTGTTTTGAATTTCAATTGGCGAGTTTTGAATATTAATTGATGTGTTTTGAATTGCAATTGACGAGTTTTGATTTTCAATTGATATTTTTCGAATTTCAAATGAAAAATATAAATTGATATTTTTTGAATTTCAAATGGAATTTTTGAATATCAATTGGCGAGATTTCAAATTCAAATGGAATATTTGAATTTCAATTGATTTTCTTTGAATTTCATTTGGAAGTGGTGTAGAGTTTTATAGCTGTTGCACAAGTTAAGCACATACTACACATACAACAGTTAAGGCACTCTTGTGAACACCCTAATTTTACAACACAGGTCTGCAATTGGTTATATAACATAGTTACATTTGTTGCATACAGAAAATTTTAATTGAAACAAAATTTGTGCAAAATTTTTATATTGCATTAAAAATTTTTATAAAACACAGGTTTGTAATTGTTTTCATACGTTAGTTAAATACTTAGTAAGATTATATCCTATAACAAATTTAATGACATAGACATAACATAATTGCTTAGATTTAAATTGTGGCTTCAAATTACGATTTTTGTTTTCTGAAAAAAAAGTCATACATGTATGTGTTGAAAATCGATTTCGAAAACAAAACGATATAAAACCGAAATTTTCGTTTTCAGTCCTTTGAAACTGATTTATAATAGAATCATTCTGATTAATTTTCTATATTATTTTTAATAAAACTGTTTTTTGCAAAAAGAAAAAAAAACAGGATTTAAAGTCAGAAATGGAGTTAAACTCGTTCGAAATTCATCACACCTTTTAAAAACGTTCGTTTTGAAATCTATCAATTTCCATTACATACCTGAAAGACTTACTATGGAAATCAAATCATATTAGAATATTTAATAGTTATCGTCTTGTACGATTCTCTCGCGCGTATGATCAACATTCTCGAAGATCTGCTACTATCGATTTGAATCTAGATTTCATTGTTTTACAAATCGTTCGATTAAAAGTTTCAATGTAAAATTAGTTCCCACTTTTTTTAATTGATCTTCACTTTTTATTAACGCATATATTAAATTAAACAAATATTTGCTAATAACTTTAAAACTTAATTAAAAATTATTATATATCCTTTAAAAGGTTTTATGTCATAGCAAAATTTTAAGCTAAATTCATTTGAAATATTTAGAAAAGTACATGTAATTGTACTTTGATTTGAATTTTTATTTCATATGATAACGAATTTTTTTCATAATTTTGTATACTTTTGCCATAGGAATCAAAACATATTAAGGTGTAGACTTTATTAACATTTTACGTTTCATAATTGCACTTTTAAATTTTCTATATTTTTTATAGTTGTTGTAATTTTTGAAAAACTGTTGCATATTTTCATTTTAATGTAGATCAGGAGGGCCTAACCGACCTACTCATTCCCTTTGTGATGATCCTGTACAAACATTTCCCCTTTTCCCCCACCCCACACCAATAGTACAGTTCGAACTCGAATATCCCTAGGACAGAAACATTGCGATGGAATTCGTCAATGTGTAACAGATTTCACAGCTGCTACTGTACGTGAAATGTATATATATACATATATATATTTCATAAAATAAAATTAAATTACAAAAATGCAAAAAAAAATAAACCAACATATTTACAATACAACCACAAAAACAACCATATAAGCCAATAGTTAAAAAGGGATTTTTTTTTTAAATAGCAAAAATCAACAAAAATACAACAATTCAGAGTACAAAGAAAACGATTTTGATATGTATGTAGTAGTTTTATTTTTGTTTTCTTACTCACTGCTGCTCCTGCAAAACAAAGCATACAACAAAACAAAGCAAAACAAAACAAAAAAAAAAGGAAAAAAGAAACAGAAAAACAAAACTATTTTTATTTTATTTTATTAAGTATAAACAACAAAAATTCATTTATATTAATTTTACATAAAACTATACATAGACACATGGAATATACTATATATGATTATACATACATATATACCTACCTAATGCATGTAAGCACATACAGTAATACATACATACGTATATACGTATGTATGTACGGCATGTATATAAGAGAAAAAAACAAAAACATACATACACACGCATACACCTAAACATACATACATTTAACGTCAAAACTGCAATAAAAGGAAGACGAGACAAGAGGAGGAAAAAAAATTGATGGAAATTAAGTAACAAAAACTAAAACACAAAATCAGCCGTTCAATTACATATAACAACTGTAGATATTAATTAAACAAATTATGCTGTTTTCTTTTTTTTTATTATTTATACATACAAACATACATGCATATATACAAAATTTAATACTTAAATAAATAGTGGAAATCAACACGGCGGATTGAATATACATACATACGTACATAATGCAAAAATAATGGAATATATAACTACAAAACACCACAAACACACACATACAAACAAACAAACAAATACACACACACACACCCATATGTTTACTATGCAAACAATAGATATTTTTTTTATACTAAAAAGACTGAAATATATAGTTCCTTTGTTTTTATGTAAATTTATAAATAACGAAATTATCTATGTGTATATACATATGTATGTATATATATGTGTATATATATATATGTGCAATATGTGTGTATATGCATACATACATAATAACTACAGTGGGAGAAAAAATAAATACAAAACAAAATAGAAAAACAGAAAAACATAAACATAAAAATAAAAATTAACAACTTGTTTTTTCTTCTTCTTCTACTTCTTCAATATTTTTTGTCATTAACAATATTATTTTTCGTTATTTAAATAAAAAAAAAAACAAAAACAAACATTTAGTTGTTGATTCCCCCATTTTTTTTTAAATGCATAATAATGATTTTGTTGTTTCTTTATATTAATATAACGATGACGTCGTCGTTGTCGTAAACAATTTTATTACTATTATTATTTTGTGAAGGAAACACGAGACGCGACCGTAGAGAACATTTAGTTTTAAATTTTATAAGAAAAAATCTAGTTTATATTTGCAGTAATTTTGTTATTTAAAAAGTAAAACAAACAAAATAAAACGTGAATTGTGTTTAGAAAATACATACATACATATATTTATATATATATATATAGTATATATTTGTTACTTTTTCTAATAAGAGTAAATATTATTTTATGCATTAAATTTAAACCAAAACGAAAAAAATTATTACAAAAAAAAAAGAAATTCAATGTTTTTCTATTTGTGTCACAAGACACGAGGGCGGGCGTAAAGTTTGAGCATTGGGATGAAAAAAACTGGGTAAGTATACATACACATTTAAGAAGATGATCACCCCTATAACGTATATGTGGCGCCCTAACGTTAAGCTTTACCAACTATTATTACAAAATACCAGTTACCTGGAAAGTACCAAGTACTCCGTTATTTACATTTCAATTTATGTTTTCGACAACACTAAAGAACACCAACCGATCTCATTACTTTTTTAGCAATAGCCGCGACACATCGTATTTAATTTTGTACAATTTTCATATTCAATATAGTTTATCATTAAATTTATAAACCACCATTCATTTTAATTAATGGTAAAATCACGAATTTACCAAACTGGTGACCCCGACGTGATTGGTGGTTTATTTTCAACAAATTTGTGAAAGTCGCATTGAATTTTTGCAACAAATTTAAATTTACGGTAAATTTCGGCCATTTTTGATTTCGGCAACCAACAAGTTGCACCAAGCGGCCGCCATATTTTTTTCTGGAAAATTTGCAAAAAAATTGTTTTCCAATGGTGAACCCTGACGACAGCGGCACATCAACGGCAGCGTCCAATGGAGATGGTGGAGACAACAGTGGTGTTTCCCCTCAGCCTCTTTTACAAACACCGCAAAACATTTCCGTCGTGTATGCCAGATTACCAGTTCCTCAAATGTCCAACACGAACATTGAGGCATGGTTCACCACGATGGACTTCTGGTTCACGGCGTCCGGAATAGTTGCAGATAAACAGAAGACGGCTACAATTTTGGCAGCGCTGGACCCGAATGTAATTGCGCAGCTAGCCGAGGTCATAGCATCCATGCCGCTCACAGATAGGTACGAGTACGTCAAGTCAAAAATAATCGACCACTTTGCCGACAGTGAACAACGCCGCCTAAACCGTCTTCTGTCAGAGCTACCTCTAGGGGACAAAAAGCCATCCGAATTGTATTTCGAAATGAAACGTGTTGCTGGTTCTACATTGGGAGACGCAGCATTGAAAGGTTTGTGGACGAAGCGTTTGCCGGAGTTTGCCCAACCTGTGGTAGCAGCTTCAACTGGTACTCCGAATGTGTTTACCAAAATTGCAGACTCAATAGTTGACGCAATGGCGTCCAGCCAAATTAACCGCGTACATGCACATTCATCAAATGAAATTACGGAATTGCGAGCAGCCGTCGTCGAATTAGGAAAAAAATTCGATAGACTTTCAACCCGTTCACGCTCTCAAACACGCTCCCGCGAACGATCGCAGAATTGTCCAGCTTATACCGAAAATACAACTGGTGACGAGTGTTGGTATCACAAAAAATTTGGTCGTAGCGCCCAAAAGTGTCGCAGCCCTTGTAGACATAAGCAACGCCAGGTCAATACATTGTCTACAGCTACATCGTCAACTTCAAAGTGACTCGATGGGCCGGTGGCGGAATTCGGCGGAGGCCCCCCCATCAAGTGCCAAATATTACGCCTCCAGGTGAGAGATAAATACACGAATCAACATTTTCTAGTCGACAGTGGCGCAGATGTTTCCGTGTTGCCTCTTATTTCAAAATCTTTTGATGTTCGTCCTACTGCCATCACGTTATACGCCGCAAATGGTTCTCCCATTAAGGTAATCGGGGAAAAACGAATCAAATTGGACCTTGGCCTACGCCGTGATTTCCATTGGTCATTCGTTATTGCCGACGTAACATCGCCTATCATCGGGTCCGATTTCATTAAGCATTACGATTTGCTTATCGACCTACGACGGAACCGACTCATAGACAACATAACTAATCTAGTATCACATCTAACACCATCAACGATTTGCGAAGCTGCTGTGATAAAAACTTTCGACACAACAGACCCTTTTGCCGACATTTTAACTAATTTTTCAGACGTTACCAAACTCTCGCCATATGGTTCTACGACAAAATCCTCGATCACTCATAAAATCGAAACGACAGGCCAACCTGTTTTTTGCCGTCCACGTCGCCTATCTCCGGAAAAGCTAGCGGCTGCTAAAAAAGAGTTTGATTTTTTGATGAAAGCCGGGATTTGTCAGCCATCCAACAGCAACTGGTCCAGTCCGTTGCACTTAGTCAAAAAAAGTGACGGTACTTGGAGACCTTGCGGCGACTATAGAGCCCTGAATGCCCAGACGTTGCCCGATCGTTACCCTTTACCGTATTTGACAGATTTCACTACAAACTTGCGAGGTAAGAAATTTTTTTCAAAAATCGACCTGCAAAAGGCATTTCATCAAGTGCCAATACACCCAGACGACGTACCGAAAACCGCCATTAGTACCCCTTTCGGCCTATACGAGTTTAAATTTATGACGTTTGGACTTTGTAACGCCGCCCAAACTTTTCAGCGGCTTATAAATGAGGTACTACGAGGGTTGGATTTTGTTTTTCCATACATTGACGACATTTGTGTCGCATCGTCATCGGTTGCACAACATCGCCGTGATCTTGCCGAAGTTTTTCGTCGCCTCCGTGAAAATCATCTTGCCATCAACCTTAAAAAATGCGAGTTTGGCAAAAAGGAGATAAAATTCCTCGGTCACCTGGTTAACGCTGATGGCATCCGCCCTTTGCCTGAGAAAGTAGCTGCAATACATGATTTCCCAAAACCGAAAGTGGCTCAAGAACTTAAAAGATTCATCGCCATGTTGAACTTTTATAGAAAATTCTTGCCACATGCAATTTCTTATCAGACGCAACTTCAAACGCTCATCACCGGCAACAAAAAAAATGATCAAACGCCTATAACGTGGACACCCATCGCAGAAGCTGCCTTTGCCCGCTGCAAAAACGAGCTTGTAAACGCAACGCTTTTAGCACACCCCGCTGCCGAAGCCGAATTAGCAATTTACGTGGATGCTTCGGATATAGCTGTGGGGGCAGCCCTGCATCAAAATATAGAAGGCGAATTACAACCATTGGGCTTTTATTCAAAAAAATTTACCAGCACTCAACAAAAATACTCAACATATGATCGAGAGCTTGCAGCAATGTACCAAGCTGTGTGCCATTTTCGATATATGATAGAAGGAAGAAGCTGTTACATTGTCACCGACCATCGTCCACTTATTTTCGCTTTTCAACAAAAACTTGAAAAGGCGTCGCCTCGGAGAATACGACAACTAGATTTTATAAGCCAGTTTACCACTGATATTCGCCATACACCCGGTTTGGAAAACGCAGCAGCTGATGCACTCTCTCGTATAGAGTCTATCAATACACCTGTAGACTACTCCCGCATTGCAGACGCGCAACAAAACGACGAAGAGCTCCAGCGATTGCTTCAAAACACAGGTACGCAAATGAACTCGCTAAAACTAAAATATTTTTCAATCCCAGGTTGCAAAAGTCAACTAATCTGTGACGCAACGGCATCCCGTATTCGCCCGTACATCCCAAAGGAATTTCGTCAACAAATTTTAACGACGATCCATAATTTGTCACATCCAGGCGTCCGGGCCACCACTAAATTGGTCACATGCAGATTTTGTTGGCCTGGGATTAGAAAAGATTCAGCAGTCTTTGTTCGAAACTGTTTACAATGCCAACGATCCAAAGTTCAACGACACACCCGATCGTCTCCTGTAAAATATGAACCTCCTAAAGAACGTTTTGCTCACATCAACATTGACATTGTTGGTCCATTCCCTTTATGCGAAGGACAACGATACTGCCTTACGATAATTGATCGTTTTACACGCTGGCCGGAAGCGATTCCAATTTCTGACATGTCGGCCGAAACAATCGTCAAAGCTCTCTTAGCTCAGTGGATTTCAAGATTTGGAGTACCGGCCCGAATAACATCCGATCGTGGTCGTCAATTTGAATCGTCCGTTTTTGCAGAATTGATAAACACAATTGGAGCAACACATCTTCGCACTACACCGTACCACCCACAATCAAATGGGATCATTGAAAGGTGGCACCGAACGTTTAAAGCTGCAATTTTATGCCATAATCCAGCAAGATGGGTACATCAATTACCAACAATTTTGCTTGGACTACGAGTTGCTTTTAAACCAGACATCAACGCTTCCCCAGCCGAGTTGGTATATGGTACAACTTTAAGAGTCCCTGGAGAATTTTTTCAACCCACTAAAATTTCCGACTCCGCCAGCGATTTAGTCTCCGAATTTCGAACAACGATGCAAAAACTGAAGCCAACCGACACCATTCATCACACAACGCCTCGAACTTTCATTTCAAAACATCTTCGAAACTCGACACACGTCTTCGTTCGAAACGATTCCATCCGACCTTCACTCACACATCCGTATGATGGTCCATACTTGGTGATAAAACGTTACGAAAAGTTTTTCACAATTTTAATTAGAAATCGCCAAAGTAACATCAGTGTCGATCGGCTAAAACCAGCATTTATCTCAAGCTATGATCTCCACGATAACTCTACAATTCCTGAAGTTCCTACAGCTGCCTCAGAAAGCAGCGCACCCAATTTAGAAGTTCCTGACTTAGATGATCTCAACTCTGACGCCACACCAACTGATGCAACATCAGCCGCCAGTTTTTCACCAGAAGCGCAACTCCCTAAAGCTACTACAAGTGGTAGACGGGTGACGATTCCTTTAAGGTTCAGGTGAACCTTCTCCAGCGCGGGGAATGATGTGGCGCCCTAACGTTAAGCTTTACCAACTATTATTACAAAATACCAGTTACCTGGAAAGTACCAAGTACTCCGTTATTTACATTTCAATTTATGTTTTCGACAACACTAAAGAACACCAACCGATCTCATTACTTTTTTAGCAATAGCCGCGACACATCGTATTTAATTTTGTACAATTTTCATATTCAATAAAGTTTATCATTAAATTTATAAACCACCATTCATTTTAATTAATGGTAAAATCACGAATTTACCAAATATATCATAGCAGACTTTCTGCAACATTCAAATGTTTTATTTATTTGAATAATTTTAGTAATAATTACCAGATATATTTAGTGTTGATAATTTTTCATCATCTGTTGAAGAAGAACATGATAGGAGCAAGGACAAGCCGTATTTCAGTCTCGCAAACGACATCAGCGATACCATAAGAGACCGACCGATATATAAAAATGGGGGATATCTTTATAAAAGTCACCTAGAAGTAACATGTCTGTGGCATGTGTGTTCGAATCTCGTATGAACTCCTTGTGAAAGCGACTGCGGCATTAAATAGTTTTATTGACCATATAGACGAGGATTTTAGTGTAAATAATAATAATTTATTATTTGAGCATAAGGAAAAAATGCCAAACAGGTAACAAGTCCTGGTACTGGTTTTCCATATACAGTAAATTAGTTTACCCTCCTAACAAACTACACCATTTCCAATTGAATTTCAAAGAAAATCAATTGAAATTCAAACATTCCATTTGAAATTCAAATATTCCATTTGAAATTCAAACCCCGTCATTTGAAATTCAAAAATTCCATTTGAAATTCAAAAAAGTCAGTTGAAATTCAAACTTTCCATTTGAAATTCAAAAAATATCAATTGAAATTCCAAATTCGTCAATTTAAATTTAAAACACATCAATTGAAATTTAAAACTCATAAATTGAAATTCGAAACTCGTCAATATATATTTTTCGAATTTCGAATGGAACATTTGAATTTGAATTGATATTTTTGAATTTTAAATGGATTTTTTTCAATATCAATTGACGAGTTTTGAATTTCAAATAGAATATTTGAATTTCAATTGATTTTCTTTGCATTTCAATTGGGTTGAAATTTTTATACAATTTAAACTATATTTGTGAAATACAACAAGATAAGAAAAAAAATTACTTTTTTAAACAATAAAATAATATTTTTATACAATAAACTGCTTTTTGGCGCAATAAATGCAAATTTTTGTACTTTTAATTTTTGGTACAATTAAAGCACTTTTTGGGATAATAAAAGTACTTTTTTTAGCAATATTGTACTATTTGTTAAATTAAAAGTTCTTTTTGGTGCAATAAGTTGTACATTTTAGTACAATGTAAGTACTTTTTATTACATTTAATGAACTTTATTGTACAATAAATGATACAAATAATTAGCTTTTTGGTACAATAAATAGTACGTTTTAGTACAATAAATAGTACTTTTTGGTGCAGTAAATGTACTTTTTAGTAAAATATCTGTGTTTTTTGGCACAATGAAAGTACTTTTGATGCAATTAATTAACGTTTTGGTACAATAAATTGTGCTTTTTGGTACAAAGTACATTTGACAAAAAATATGATTCTTGGTACAATAAATGAACTTTTTTTGTACAATAACTGTACCATTTGATACAAAGAAAGTATTTTATGGTACATTAATATATTTTTTTGGTACAATAAATCGTACTATTTGGTGCATTAAATGTACTTATTGATACAAAACATTTGGTACAATAAATGTACTTTTTGACACAATGAAAGTACATTTTGGTGCAATAAGTGGATTTAGGTAAAAGAAATTATACTTTTTGTACAAATTATGTACCTTTTGACACGAAAAAAGTACTTTTTGGTACAATAAATTGTACTTTTTTTGGTCCAACGAAAGTACTATTTGATACAATGACAGTACTATTTGGTGCAATAAATGTACTTACTGATACAAAAAATTTGCTTCTGGAGCATTAAATGTACTTTTTTGTACAATTGTACTTTTTGATACAATAAAAGTACTTCTTTGTACAATTGATATACTTTTTGGTACAATTAATGTAGTTATTGGTACAACTTTTCCTATAGAAACAATAAATGTACTTGTCGATAAAATAAATAGTACGTTCTGGTGCAATAAATATACTTTTTCCTACAATAAATAGCACTTTTTGGTACAACAAATCAACTTTTGTCGTAAAAAAAAAGTAATTTTTGGTACAGTAAATTTAACTTTTTGGTACTTTTCGGGTACAGTTAATATATTTTTTTTTAGGGACCGGCCGTGGCATAGTTGTTAGAACACGCGACTACCATGCGGGAGATAACAGGTTCAACTCCTGGCTCCTGTCCTCTTAAAAAAAAAATCCTTTCATTGTCGGCTCCCCTCGAATGTTGTCGACAGCAACTTCGCAGTATTAGTGTCGAGTCAATCGGCATGTCTAGTAAGAGCTCCTCAGTGACGTTCGCATTCGTCGATAAACAAGTAGGTGCCGTTAGTTGTGAATCTAAAAATAGAAAGCGTGTTAATTCACAACAATGCAAGAAGCTATCCCATACCACATTCATGCGGTGTAAAGGGAAATTAAGTTTTTAAGTTTTTTAAGTTAATATACTTTTTGGTATAATAATAGTACTTTTTGTCTCAATTATTGTACTTTTTGGTACAATAAATTTTACTTTTTAGTTAAACAAAAGTACTTTCTGGTACAATAAAAGTTCATATTATTTGGTACAATAAATTTCAAATAAGGTCTCGCTCGAGGGCCGAGGCAATAAAAAAATCCAAATGCAAGAAATTACCAAAAAGTACTTTTATTGCACTTTTCGGTACAAAGTGATTACTTTTGTATTAAAGTACTTTTTTGTACCATAAAGTACTTTTATAAGCCCAAAAACACTTTTCTGTTGCACAAAGTACTTTTATGTACCAGAGTACTTTTTTACCAAAAAAAAAAAATACTTTTAATGGACTTTTCGGTACAAAGTAATTTTTTTACCAAAGTACTTCTTGGTATAAAAGCACTTTTCAGTTGCACCAAGTACTTTTTTTGTACCAGAGTCATTTTTTGGACCAAAAAGTACTTTTCGATACAAATTACTTTTTTGTACCAAAAAGTACTTTTTTCGGCTCCAGGATCGCGAGCCAAGAGCTCATTTGAAATAATGTGGCTCTTAGCTCGCGAGCTAAGAGCCAATTTGCAGAACAAGAGCAGCTTCTAAGCTAGCCAATGCGAATCCTGTTTGTCTTGTATTTCTTGCCGGGTAATAATTTTTAATTTTCGAAGTTCGTTTACAATAAAAATATCCGTGGATTTTATTTAGAAAATGAAAACAAGGAATTGGGGAAAAATTCGCAGGGAATTGTAGTTCGGAATCAGGGTGATAAACTAATACTTATACTTACACTGCGGAGTAATAAGACCTGCTAACAGGTCTGGAAATGCCGTCAAAATAACACAGGCTGACATTGTGATCCAAGGCCTTCTATGCTCCGTTTCCGTAGCAGGCCTTAATGCAACACGCCTATATATATCAGACTTATGAACTAGAAGGAGCATACCGGAAGCAACTTAAGATGTATTCAGTGCCTTCCGGCCCTGTACTTGTACGTCAAGGCTACTGTGTGGCATCAATCCACACATAGTCATGCGAACATTCTCCAGCCTATGGGTAGTGATAACTCTTCGTCTCTTACTGATTTTTTGGCAAAACGTGTGGATTTTCATCACAAAACATACAGCGGAGCGGACAACAAGGAGCTGTCCCTGTCCCCGCCCGCAGAACGGTAAGATACTTAGGGCAATGTTGTATAGAGGGCCCAGAGCCTCCCACTCGTCAAACACATTAAGTAATTAAATAGGTTCCATGCGGTCCTTTTTCTTCTCTAGGAATTCACTCACTTTCGACTCTGTTCTTTGTATTGCACAATCTGTATTGGAATATCGAAATCCATTTGTTCCCCATGGCACATATTAAAACAATTTTATTGTGTATAATTTCATTTATATAAAAACATTGATAATTTATGTTTATTTAAATTACAAAAATATATTGAAATAAAATATTGAACGAGCACAATTAAATAACAGGTTGTCTTCATTTATATCTGAATGTGAACATTTCGAAATCTCAAGATTCTGTGGGGGTTTCTCTTTCTTAATTTATCGACATTCCTGGAATAATAATAATAATAATCATAGTTCTTAAAAAGGAGAAACGAAGAAGCAATAAATCTCCGCACTGCATTGCATTTTTTTGTTTATATCATTTAACAGCCACTTTAAAAAGAAGCATTACGTTTTGTTTGTTCTTATTGTTGTTGTTATTGTAGTAGTAGGGGCGGGGTTATTTTTTGTTCATTACAAATAAAATAAAACAGAGGTTTAGAGGAGAAAGAGGAGGAGCAGGAGAATAGAAACAAATACAACAAATGATTCCAAATGTACATATTTAACGCCTGAAAGTCTTAAATACATGGTTAATATTATATATGTATATTATATTGTTGTTGTTATTGTTGATGTGTTGTGTTGTGTTTGTGTGTGTGTCTGTGTGTATAATTGCGTTCCATTTTTCAACATAATGTGTCCGAATATTGTTACAATTTCTTTTATAAGTTTTGCAAAAACGACAATAATTTCGTCTCGTAATTTTTATTGGATTCCAAATTCCTTAACGAATGGCGCTCGTCAGGGAATATGTGTAGAGTGTAGGGTTTATTGGCTTTATTCAAGGCATTTATCAGTTGAGATGTATGGAAAAAATGTACATTTTCATCGATGAGACCATGGATGAGCAATAAACGGTTATCCCTGAAAGAAAAATTTGATTAAAATTTTTGTTGGTTTTTTATTATGTGTATTTAAGTGTCACTTACTCTTCAGGAAATAAGTTTACATAGTTCAAGACTGAGCCAGCAGTATAGCCATGCTTATTGTTCTGCGGTAAATCCATGTAACGCTCTGTATAGCCCGTATCGTAATATTCCCAATTTGTGACTGGCGCACCAGCTATGGCCACCTTAAATATGTTAGGATAATGCACTAAGCCCATGAGACTTAAATAACCACCTAGAAAAAGAGAAATAAATGCATTATAATGTGGGTGAGAAAGTAAGGTTAAATCGTCCCTTGAAAACGACTGATTCTTATACAATATGACCTCCTGAACCCGAATATCACCCTCATTTATTCCCATCACCAACCGTTTCCTCGGGACGCCCTTTTTTTTGCTTTACTTGAATGACATCAAAAAGTGGAAGAAACGGCACCTTTTCTGGGGCACATATAAAAAATTTGTGTTCTGAGTTTGAGGTCAGACCATGACTATCGCTAAAACCGAATCTAAAGTCTGTTTATAATCTCAAATAAAAACTTATTTTGGGGATCGATTTTTATTAGTGCTAAAACAAATTGGACTTCAGATTCGTGTTCAGCGCATACATAAGGAAAGTGTACTCTGTCTGATTCCCTTACAATGACATTTCTATTTTTGTGAGATTGTGTTATTGTCATGAAGACGGTCCATCATCATGCCCGTACTCGACATATTCCCTTTCAAAATGTGTTCTCAACAATATTCCTTCATTCACTGACACATTTAATCATTTCATATAATACTGCTACAACTTAAAAACATAACAATACATACCGTATGACCAACCGTGTATACCCACACGATTCATATCGATGTAACCCAGTTGATCGGCTAAGATTCTTAAAGCATCCACTTGATCGTTTAATTCCACTTGACCCATGCGACAACGTATATGACTTTCGAATTTTATACCACGATGTCGGGAACCTCGCGAGTCTATGCAAATAACACAATAACCCTGAGCTGCCAGCATATGCATGCGCAACTGATGTTTGCCCTGTAATGACACATATAATTTACACATACATACAATGATGTACATATACAATGGTTTACCTTAAACGTATTATTCACAGTTTGAACCTCTGGACCACCGTAAACATTTAACACCGTTGGATATTTAACACCCAATTGAAAATTATGAGGTTTAAAAACCATCGCATATACTATTTCTCCCGAAGGCAGTTGAGGCGAATAGATTTGTGGGCAATACTGTGGTTCAGGTGTGCCACCCTCATGTAAGTATCCCATTAGCGAAAGTTGAATGCCGTTCACACCACCATTGTTACAGGTCTGCGTTAGACGCATAACTTTACAAGATGGCAAACGTTGAATGTTGCAGTAAACCTGCAGCATTAATTGACAAGTCTGCAAGAAAATGAGAAGAAAAAATTATTCATTAATAATAATAAATTTAAAAGAAACAACTGTTGCTAAAGAAAATAAAGTTTAAAAATTAAAAAAAAAAATATTTAAAAAGAAATGTTCAATATTTATAATATTTTTATGCAAAAACTTATTTTTTTGTAAACTATATTCCTTTTTACATAATATTTATATATTTACAAAAACATATTTACATTTTTTCAAGTTCGAAAAAAATTCAGAAATGTTAGAAATATTTTTTTGTAATAAAATAAAATTTTTTGCTAAAATAAAATTTAATATTAGAATATTTAGATTTAAAAAAAAATTTAATGAGGAAAAAAAATTATTTGATTTGTTTTATAAATAAATTGGTTTTGAGAAATCAAACGAATTATAAAAAAATATAAAAAAATTTGCATATTTTTTAAAAAAAATATACATTTTCGATTTGAAAAAATTATTTAAATTTTTTAAACTCATTAAAAATCTTTTCCAAAATATAAATCGTCATATTAGATATTTAGTTTAAAAAAAATTTAATAAGGAAAAAATTACTTGATTTTTTTATAAATAAATTGGTTTTGAGAAATTGAACAAATTATAAACAAATTTGCATAATTTTGCAAAAAAAACAATATTTTTTGTTTCATATGTAATTCGCCAAGGTGCAAAATATACAAAAAATAATACTAAAATGAAGTATTTTTTTATCGATTTGGATAAATAATTTTAGGTTAGTTTTTTGAACTCATTTAAAATTTTTTCCAAAATATAAATCGTCAACATTTTAAAATTTTTTGTTTTGTAATTATGCGCAAAAAAACAATATTTTTGTAAGAAAGATTTCTGCCAATAAAAAAAAAAAAACAAATATTATATATAGATTTCCCAATTCTTAATTTTTTTTTTCTTTTTTTAAAAACAATTTGAATTTTTTTTACACAAATTTTTTAAAAAAAAATTTTTTTGTTGGTTTGACCAATATTATTTTTCATATTTTATACATCCAGATATACAAAAAAATACTAAAATGAAGTAATTTTTTCGATTTGGAAAAATAATTTTAAGTTAGTTTTTTGAACTCATTTTAAATCTTTTCCAAAATATAATTTGTCATATAAGATATACTGTTTTTAAGAAAAAAATGTAATAAGGAAAAAAATTCTTGATTTTTAAAAAAATTTCGTAATTTTTTTTTCTTTAAAAAAAAAATTTGATTTTGGTTAAAATTTTGTAAAAAAAATTAAATTTTTTACACAAATTAAATTCTTTAAAAAAAATTAGATACGCACGGCCTAAAACTATGCATCACATTTGATGAAAACATAGTAAAATTACATTCCACTCAAGAAAGCTTAGCTGAAAAAGTTTTCAATACGAGGGAAAAAAGGGAATTGTGGGGAAAGACTCCTCCATTCTCATGTCAATATAAATGGTTAATTCATGGATTGATGCATGGACATTTTCGGCTGATATCTACTTCGCATGTGGACATTGCACATAATTGTAGATATATATACAGCCGATGATGTACCAAAATGCAACAATTCGTCACAAGGTGGTCTGATGATGAACTCGTCATGGAGTTCGAAACGCGTCATCCTAGTGAGTAACAACAAATTGCCATTTATGTTGACAATAAATAACGTTTCTGATCGTTAAGCTAAATTAACAAATTTAATAATAAAAAATAAGTTGATATTTTTATGGTAAAAGAAGGATATTTAAAAAAATAAAGGAAATTTTTAATTTTTGGCTAAAAAAAATTTTAATTTATTTATAACGTTCAAAAAAAAATTATCAAATTTTCAAAAAAAAAATTTTTGGGAAAAACATTTTTTTTAAAAATAATCTTGCTAATTTTTTACAAAAAATTCTAATTAACTTTTAATTTTTTTAAAGTCCGAAAAAAATTTAAAATTTTTTTGTGAGAAGGTAATATTGGCGAAAATAAAATTTACTGTATAAACAACCATTACAGCTGGAATTTTTTGTTGTATAAAAGTAAATTGCAAAAAGAAAAATTAAAAAATTAAGAATTTTTTTTTTGACTTTTTATATAAACTTAAAAAAAAACTTAATTTCCCTTTGCACCCCTTGGATGAGGTATGGGATAGCTTCTCGCGTTGTTGTGAATTAACACGCTTTCTATTTTTAGATTCACAACTAACGGCACCTACTTGTTTATCGACGAATGCGAACGTCACTATTTGAGAAGCTCTTACAAGACATGCCGATTGACTCGACACTAATACTGCGAAGTTGCTGTTGACAACATTCGAGGGGAGCCGACAATGAAAGAACATTTTTATTTTTTTAAGATGACTGGAGCCAGGAGTTGAACCTGTGATCTCCCGCATGGTAGTCGCGTGTTCTAACCACTATGCCACGGCCGGTCCCTTTTTATATAATATACAAATTTAATTTTATTTTTTTTTAAAAACTAATTTGTGTATATATTTAATTTTTTACACAAATTAAATTTAAATAAAAAAAATTAGATTAGTTAGAAATTTTTATGGTAAAAAAGGGATAAAATGAAATGAACAAAAATGAAATGATTTTTAATTTTTTATAAAAATAAACATTTTTTGTGTAAAATAATCTTGCTAATTTTTTTTACAAAAAAATCAAATATTTTTATTTTTCTAAAGTCCGAAAAAATATTTATAATTTTTTTCTGTAAGAAGATAATACAGGCAAAAATAAAATTTTTCTGTAAAACCTGAAATAAGGGTATTTAAAAAATAAAGAAAATGATTTTTGATTTTTTTACAAAAAAAGTTAAGATCGAAACGTTTAAAAAAATATACAATTTTCTCACATTTTTGGTAAAAAAAATTTTAAATTTATTTTTATAAGTTAACTATATGTTGGCTATAATGTTTTCAAATATATAAATTATCAAAGTTTCAAAAAAAAAAGAATAATTTAAAAAAAAAAAATTGTAAAAAATAATCTTGCTAATTTTTTACAAAAAAAAATCTAATTAACTTTTATTTTTTTTTTTAGTCCGAAAAGAATTTAATGTTTTTTTTTTGAAAGAAGGCTATAGTGGCGAAAATAAAATTTTACTGTAAAAACAAATATTATAAAGATGGAATTTTTCTGTTGTAAAAAAGTTAATCGCAAAAAAAATAATAAGAAAATGATTTTTGACTTTTTATATAATATATAGATTCCCAATTTCTTATTTTTTTTTTTTGAAAAAAGTTTATTTTTGTACAATTTTTTTATAAAAAATTATTTTTTATGATAAAATAAGGATAATTAAAAAAATCAAGAAAACAATTTTTATTTTTTGGCTGAAAAAAAATTTTTAATTTATTTTTTTTAACATATCTAAAATGTTTTCAAAAAAATAAATTATTCAAATTTTCAAAAAAAGAATATTTTGGCAAAAAAAAAAATTTTGTAAAAAATAAACTTGCTGATTTTTTTACAAAAAAAAACATAGATTCTTATTTTTTTTAGTCAGAAAAAAAAAAATATATTTTTTTTTGTAAGAAGGTAATTTATGTAAAATTTTACTGTAAAAACAAATATTAGAAAAGTTGGATTTTATTTTTGTTGTAAAAAATGTGATCACAAAAAAATTAATTAGAAAATGATTTTTGACATTTTATTAAAAAAAATGTTTTAAAATCGAAAATACTAAAAAAATATTACCAACAAATTTGATATATTTTTGTAAAAAAAAATTAATTTAACAATATAAATATTTTTCAAAATATAACATTTTAAATTTTTTTTTTTTATGTAATTCAATTTTCTTCATCGCACTTACCTCATCGAATTCTACAAGATATGAGTAACCGGGTTCCGTTAGCTGTCGTATATGTTCCGGCCTTTGTAAACTAACCACATATAGGTGTTTTTCTAATGGTGTTTCTCTTAAGCCTAAAAAGTACACAAGTTGCTTATCTTTATCGACCCACAAGTTTCGACCTAACACTTCCCAATCGCCGGACGTTAAAGCGACCTGAAATGTTAGAAGGCATAAACACAATGTGTATATTATTTAAAAATATTTTAATAACCACTGCTACCTTATTTATAATTCTAGGATGCAAGGTAGCGGCATCCATTGCTTCAGTATGATTATCTGCATTTGCACCATGGAACTTTAAGCGTTGGCTGTTGTCAAACGTACTGCTAGATGGTGTTGCAACTGCTTCATTGCAACCATTCATTGTTTTTGCACATAAACTGGAGGTTACTAAATACAAATGACGAAACCCCGTCTCCTCTGAGGCCCAAAGGAAGGTTACTGTGGTGTCCGTGATTTCAAGGAAATGTAGTAAATCGTGTACATTTATCCAAGAATCCGAAACTTGAGTAAAAATAACCTAAAAGAGAGACCATTAAAAAAATTAAATCAAAAATATTATGCAAGGCTCTAAACTTTCAATACCTGCAGGGGGGATATCGTTCTACAGAAGGGGCTTTTCCAACTGTGATCAGTAGAACCAGATGGTGATGATGTTGAACTGCTGTAGGTTTCACAGAAATTATCAACAGGTATAAGTAACAAGTCCAAACGTTGTTGTTTACGATCCATTGCCTCCATCCATACGCTGATGTAATGAAAAAAGAGTTTATAAATTATTAGACATTTAATTGAGCCATTAAATATGAATAGTTAATGTGCTTACTATTTGGAATCTGCCGTCCAACCCACTCGTACTATGTACTCTAGCCAGGGCAGTACTACTGACAATGAATATGGCAAGTCTTTAATGCATACATCACTAATTTGTAGCGATTCATTCAATACAAACTGAACCATTTTTAATTTGGATTTTGCATTAGCCGTACCGGTGCGTGGAAAACGATACTCCTCCATTTCACCGGGCATGGCATGCGCCGAGGGAAAGGTGTACAGGCAAACATCTGACTCATCAACTTCCTCATACACAATACGATATATACCATCTGTAAAGATAATGTAAAGAAATACAATTATAATTTAAAATACAATTGAATTGTAAATCTGAAAAAAAAATTACAAAATTTTAAATATTTATTATAATTAATAATAGTCTCTTTAATTTATTAGTAGTTATTTTGTTGTATAATGCTTTGTTGACACAACAACGGACATGGCTTTGCTGCGAAAACGCTTTGATTTGTAACAACAACAAGTTCAATTTGAGAAGAACCCTGGGTTTTTTAAGCGACCTTTGTTGCTTCAATGTCTTTTAGGTCTGGTGCCTTGAACCGGTTTTGTATATATTACTCAAAGAAATATTTAAATATGTAAATTTTAATCATTCAACTTTCTTTTCGAAATATGTCTTAGGTTTGGTTGGATAGATGCTTGCATGTTATGTTAACATATTCGTTCGGTCGTACCGTCATACAAATACAACTTTAATAGAGTAATTAAGCATGCAATCAAATTGAATTTCGATCAATACATAATTATAACATAAACGCCTTGGAAACGGATGATAACAAATCACGTATGCATATATTTGAAAATCGGCAGCTAAATGTCGCGGAAATAGTTCCAAATTAAAAAAAACAATTAAACATGTGCCTACATAAGTTCTGTGCTGTAAATAACAATTCCACAACATTTTAAATAGCACAGAGAGATTTCTTAAAAATAATCGAAATTTTCTTATACAACATTAATTTTTCTTAGCCCGACAACTTTTTTGACTTTGTTAAAATAAATTATGAAAAATAAAATTAATATAACCTTCTAGTTATAAAACAGACATTCAATATTAACACCTTAAAACTATATTTTTAAATTTTTTTCTCATTAAAAAGGGTTTAATAAGTCCGATGAAATCATGAATTGTTGTTGTTAAACCCAGTATTGAACCCAGTATCTCCTTCTAGATAATTTTACTTAAAAAATTGGCTTACTAAAGCTTTATATCTAGTTAGCTTAATTCATACGACTTCCCCTATGTCGATGGAAGTGGCAGTCTTAATAAACAGCTGATTTAAGACTACTTTATATTCTTCATTTTACTGTCACTTTTAATATGTTATAATATATGGCATTACTTTCTTTTTCTGTTTCCAGTTTTCTCTCCATTCACTTTTTGTTTATTCTTCGTAAAACAAGCCTCAATAAAGACTCACAGACTTTTGTGGTTTTTTAAACTCCAGACGAATATATCGAATCAAAAATTCTCTCTACTATTCAGAGAGACTTATCTTTAGCACAAGCACTGGTCTTATTTTTGTTATTTTTGATATCTATGAATATGATTGCTTTTGTTTCTGTTTACTTACCATCAGAATGTGGCTGCCACCAATACCCTTGATAACGACTAAATTCCTCCTGCATTACATATGATGGTAGACCCGCACTAAGGGGATCGTCGGCAAACGAACGTCGTCCATCGTGAGCAAATGTCAAACGCTCCTCGTGACCACTTAACGTATGGGTAACCCAAATGTCACAGCCACTAATATAGGCTATTAAATCGGAATTCTGTGGACATATTTGGGGATCCAAAGCAGCCCATTGAGGACATGTGCGCAATTGTATGGGGAAGAGTGGGCTGGTCTATGGAAATTTATATAGAAATAGATTATTAGGCAAGTAATAATTGTTGTTGCACATATTTGATATAATTTACATTATATCCAGTATCCAGACATTGATACAAGTCGTTAAAACATGGAAACACTATTTTGCCGCTTGGCTTGTGCAATTCGTATGAGGTTATTCCCCAGGTAGAGAGACGTTTACGCTCTTGCAGCAATTGAAATTCACGTGACCATACATTTATGCCGCTAGCGCCGGTAGAAGCTGCCACACTGGACATTGGTTGTTGCAGTACTATGTTCCATTGAAGTCTAAAAGAATGAGATATAAATTAAATAATTGTAATGTTTCAATAAATCGTAAGTCTTATATGTACAACGCTCACGAGATAATTATTTGTTAGTATATTACTATATTATTGTTAGTGTATAACTACTATATTATATACATCATCTGATGATATATTTATTAAATGAATTATTACATCAACTGTCCATTTTGTGAGTTAATACTATAATTAAAATAAACTAAACTAAATGTAATTTTTAACAGTAAAAACTCTTAAGCTTTTTGTCTGTCTTTAGTAATAACTAAAGTTTTAGAGTAGAGTACAAAATTCTGTAGAGACAGTCAACAGATCAACGTAGGATTAGTGAAAAAATATCAAAATGTATGGCGCAGGAGAAGGGAACAGCACCGATTAAAAGTAAAGGATAGTCAAAGCTCCTGTTCATGTTTGACTAGATTGAGGTGAACTTTAAACCATGATGTATGGAAATAAAATTAAGTAAAATTAATCGGTTGAAAATTAGTTTTGACACAGGAAATTAAATAATTAAAAAGTCAAATCGCTAAAATTTAATATGGCTGAGCACGGCTTATTATATTTATCTCTTGCCTTGTGGCAGGGCTGTTTTATGTTTGTAAAACGCTAGTAGTTGCTATATTTCATTCAACGGCTTTTCTTTAAGAATTTGAATTTAAATTTGTTTTAGTTTTAACAAGCTTTTTCTATCCCATAATTGTTGTATGCCCACCTTTTGCCACCGTATCCACTTAAAAATCCTGATTGCATTGTGGGAGATGAGGCTAGTGATGCTGGTGGCGAACCCATTCGTATGCTGCCGCTGTCGTTTGGACTATCGGGTGAAACTAAATCCTCTGCATTTGTTGTGGTTGTTGTCGTTGTTACCATGCTACTTAAATTGATGTCTGTGTAGAGTAGTGTCGTCTCCCACCCATTGGGTGGTGTACTTAGAAAGTAACAACGAACTCTACCATCGGATAAAGTGCGAAATTGTATATTTGCGGGCACCATACTGGACAGATTAGACATTTGTTTGCGTATCTCGTTCACAGTAGCCTTAATTTCTGACCATGACTTTTTGGGCGTGGGCGCAGATACATTACCATCTTCGCCATCGCCTTCCTCGTCATCGTCTTCATCGCAATCCTCATCCTCGTCATCTAGTTCTCCATGTGGTGGAGTTGTACTAGTTGGCGAACTGAGGTGATTGGATATGGCCGAAGCAGCTGCCACAACTACAGCAGCCGCCTCGGCAGTTGTGGCCGAAGCGGCGGCTGCAGCTGCCGTTATGGGGGAAGTCAGCGAATTTAATGCGAGCCCAATAGACGAATAGAAGGCATTAGCCGTAGAGCCTATACTCGTTAGGCTTGCAATAGAACTGGCACCGCCCAAAGCGCCACTCACCAGACCAGACGTTGTGCTGGGCGCCCCCACCACTATCCCTCCGGCTGTCGACGAACTGCTAGAGCTAGGAGTGCTAGCTGCACTCTGACTACGTTCTCCAGAAACACGAGATGTAAAACCATCTAACAAATTTGCAAATGAAGACGTACTTCTTTCCATGAGGGGTGGAGGTGATTGAGAAATTACTCTGGTAGTGGCGGAGCCAAGGCCACCTTGGGGGCCATTATTGCCGCCGCCAATCGTAGAGCTAACATTCATGCCAGACGCTGAACTGCTATTTGTAGTAGTTGTCGATGACTGCAGACGATTCCGCTGCTGGGTCATGGTGGTGTCCATCGTTTTCTCTCACTGTGTTACCAAAATCTCTTTTAAACTTTCAGTTAATAATCACTTCTGGGACAGCATGGAGTGGTGCGATGTAGCACTTCTGTGGACCTAATTAATGCAGCAACGTTTGTATTCAACTCTTTCAAAATATCCCCTTTGGGGACTTCCTAATATTTCTTCCTGGTGAGATTTCTTCTTTCATTCCCAGTTATCTTCATATTGCAGACGAGTTTGTGCTCTCCTCTGTGTTGCCGTTGTTGTCGCTTTCACTTATTCAGATTCTCCTGCAAATTACGTCAGTTGTAATATAAATTATTGAAAATAAAATGACTAAAATTCCAATAAAAGTAAGGAGTTTTTCGCGATTTGCAACAATTTTCACAAATTTTCTGTTCCTCTTATTTTCATGCAAAAGTTGTCCTCTTTGTCTACTACTAAATCTACTGCACTTTCAGGCAGCACTCACAGAGCTGCAAAAATTAGGATTTGTTTATCGTCAACGTCATAATGTCATAATCGAAAAAGAGAAAGGTGAGTAGTAAAGAGTTTATGATTCTCCGGATATAAATCACGCGGATAATTATCCACAATAGGGGGCGAGCAGAGTTGCCAGAACAGCATTTTAGATGCTGTTATGTGATACATATACGGCTATGAGTAATAAATGAAAAAATTAATACGAATAAAATAATAAAACAATACAAAAGCTACAAAAATATTAATAAAATGAAAAAATTTAAAAAAAAATAACGAAAATTAAAAACCAAATAAAACCTGTAAAAAAAATTTCCAACACCATTCTTCAAAAATGTTAACCTTGACTTTTTTAACAGTTTATTCAATTTTGAAATAAGTTAAAAATTTTTGTATTAAAGAAAAACAAATGTTTCACAGTAAAAAATTACAAAAATAAAATAGAGGGAACTAAATTGAGTTTGGGCAATATTCATATTTAATGTCCCTAACTGAAAATATAAAATATCTAAAAAAATACAGTCGACCGTGATAAATCATTTAAAAATTTAAAATTTTTCAATATATTATTCTTATTTATTTTAATAATTTTAATTTGTCAAAAAAAATACTATACTGTACAAACATTATTTTTAATAAAAATCTTTTTTCTTATTATTTCTGTTTTCGTCATAACAGAAGATCTAAAACACCACTGTACCCCAATAATTGTCGGTTACATCACTGCCAGCCAACAATTATTTACTGACCGTTATTTTTATTATTAGTTAAGAAAGAAAACTTTAGAAGTTTTTGTATTAAAACAAAACATTGTGTATTAAGTAATTCTTACTTAATCTCTCCTACCCTGTGCCCATCAACAGAAAGTAGTCTCATTTAAATTATAAGAAAAATTCCAAATTAAAAAAAGTTGATTTCCCTTTATCTTACCATTCCACTTTGACAAGAAAATTTGTTTTCTGTGACTGCGGCACTTTTTTCTTGATATTTAAATAGCATTGCAATTTTAGGTCAACGTCTGCAATATAATTTTGTGCGTGCCTTCTAATTATATAAAGAATGGGTATAAAATAATGTTTGAATGCTGGCTATTTTTGATTTGTTTACATAATGCGACACTCGTTGTATCTAAATAGAAAACACATAATAAACCAGTTTAAGGCGCCAGCATAGATAAACATAAACTGTAAGTAGTTTTGCAATCATAAAACAAGTTCCTGCACAAAGACTGTTTTTTTTTGGTATTCTTACACTCTTAAAACATTATTTCATTTTTATTATTTTATTTTTATTGTTATTTTTTATATTTTATTTTTCTCCTTTGAAAAGTTATAGCTCGATCAAGTGTACACCTGGTTTAAAAAAAATCCATGTGAATATGGGAAGCAAATTTAAATTTTTGTATCCTTTGTGAAATCTGAGAAAATTTGATTCCCATAATCGCAAGAGATTTTCAATGCACATTGTGTAAAAAGCATCTAATTATATAAATAGTAAATTTTACAGATTCCATTATTATAAGGTATAGTATTATCTCAAGAGTATGATCACAATATAAACTATGAAATTAAATCGTCTAGGGCTTTATTTTTGTTGTTTTCATGACGCATTAAAGCTTCGGATATTTTACATTCATCAAATCCCAAATCGGCCAATTCGCTTAGTGGTATTAGGTGTTCAATAATCTGTAAAACGCAAGGAGTTAAAAAATATTGTTTGATGCTTTTATACTGTTAAGTAGGAAACAACATACCTTTTTATCATCTGCACCCAATAGTTGCACTATTCTTGCCACCCTTTCTTTGGGAAAGCCCATACTACATATTTGTTCCGCTAGTTGTCTGGATTTAGTATCCAATTTATCAAAAATATCTTCAATTGCAGCCCCGGCCACATTTTCCGTTTCGCTTGCACTTAACAACACAGCTGCAATGCAAGGTAATCGTGTTACTTACGTATATCATATGTATTGACATTTTAGTATTGTGGTGTTTTACCTGGATTAAGTGTACCATTTTCTAAGTTATGACTACAATTCCTTGTTCTTCTTAGCTCAGAATTTCGTATTTCTTCCCTCAGTTCCTTTAGAATATCAGGAACACTTTTTGATTTTGCCGCTGCCACCGCCGCCTCCTGGTTCATTGCTGCCCCATGATTCGTTTGATTCATTTGCATTACATTGACATTATTATGGTAGTAATTATTCGCAATTACAAAGCCTGGCTGATATTGCATATTATGATGAGTTTGTTGACCTTGTAGGATATATGCCTGGGGCGAGAGTGAGGGAGAAAAATTGCAATTTGAATACATATGTCCAGCTGTGTAGTTACTAAGTTTGTGTTGAGCTTCCTGGGCATTATTCAAATTGCCAAAATCATATGTAAATTTTGGTAAATTATTATGTTTAGGAATGTTATCGCTTGGCTTTGTTATAGCCTGCTCTTGAACAGTAACGCCATTAGCATTTTCAAGAGCTGTGCTTTTAAGATCTTCGTTGTCACATGCTGTTTCCTCTACCGGAGTCGATTTCATTTGGGTATTGTGTAGTACTTGCGCCAGAACATCCAAATCATTTATGGTTTTCAATTCTATGCTATCGAATGGAGAAGATGTGTCATCTTCAAAATCTTTATAGTTGAATACACTCACTGGAGACGTCTTCACAGGTGGATTCAGTAGACCGTGAATGCCGTTGATGCTAATATTTGTTGCTGTAGAGTGAGTGGTGATTTTATAATTGGACAATACTGTGGGTTGCAAAATGTTATGGAAGCTGTTCGTGCTCTCAGCCAAGCACAGCTGCGGACTAACAACACACTCGGCAACAGCTGTTGATTCTTTGGATTTCTGGCCGCCCACTTGGGGATTTGGTTCTCCCTCACCCTCACTGCCCGTTGAGGACAAATCATCCGTACTGGGGTAGGACACACTGCACAGCAGATTCTTTTGCCTTTGTTCATCCTCTTGCTTGCGCTGAACTTCCCTTTGCTCTTTGCGTTCCCTGCGGGCGTCCTTATTCCGCTGACGTATTCGCTTCCATTCGGTTATCTTGGACAGAGCCTTGCGCTCCAGTTGCATATGATATTGAAATTGTGGAGAATTTTCATAGTGGTTATCAGCTAAATTTAATTTGTTTACAAGTGACTGGGGCAATTTGTAGAGCTGAGGTGGTGGTTTATACTTCTCGGCTATCTTAACGGGGACACCTTCCATGTAATTGGCATTGTACATACTGTATTCAGAAGCCGACAAAGCAGTGAAACTCTTAATTTATTCAATTAACACATTTACGAAGGACAATGAAAAAATATAAACTTTTACTTGCTAAAAGATGTATTTTGCCTATGCAAAAAAAATGAACAAAAAACCAGATAACTTATTAGTAGCGTTGCCGTATTGTTACATTGTGTGATTCACACGAACAGTGTTGTATGCTCGTTGAACATCATTTAGCGATTCTGGAAGCAAAAACTCTTTGATTTGGAATTTATTTCAAGCTCAAAACTATTTACTTATTTAAAAAAATCATATTACTGCAAGAAAGAAACCAAATATGCAAGAAATCCAAAAAAAAAATAGCAATAGTGCGGAGTATGGGGCGGGAGCCCAAAAAAGAAAAAATATGCCACTCTCTCCTAAATACGCCCTACAACGCGAAAATGAAGGTCAAAGTTGGCGCCGGGCCCCTTGGGCCTTGGAGGGGTCAAAAAAGGTCCCCTCGGGTTCTATGATGACCCCCTATGTATGGGTATACAAATGAAAAATATTTTCGGGACAAATCTAATGCTGTATTTCTTAAAAACATGCAAGGGACCCATTGACCCTTTCACGCCTATTTTTAACAAAAAAATGAAATGAAGTTGGCAAAATACGAGGGTTGAAGGACGTAGCGCCGCATGAAAAAAAAATTATTTTATTTTAAGCGCTTTCAGAATGGTAACTAATAAATAATTATTCCAATAAATTAAAATCATTCGCGATTCGTGGACTATTGCCTATGAAGCAATGTTAAAAGATTTGTTGCACGAAAATATTGGCGGTTTACAATGCGAATGGAAAATCGTGTGAGTTAAGAAACAGCTGACAATATGCGAAACTGCAGTGTGAAACAACTTATATATATTGCGAAATGCTTTTCTGGTGAAACAAGGCTATAAAAGTGACTTAAAGATTTTGAAGGTGTTTGAAAAATTTCAAAATTTCTTGTTGTTTCAGCAGCACTAACCAGAAAAACTTAATTTTTGTTGTTTAATTCTGTAATTCATATAAAGTAAGTACCTGCTCTGTGGGGGGTTCATATAAAATTTCTTAAAACAATATTGATACTATTGATATTGAAATCAATTATTAATTTTTAACGTACTTTTTAGTGCGGTATTTTTAGTTTATTTTTTTTAAATTTAGGTAAATTAGTTTATTTCTTCACACTTCAGTTATAAATATCATTCTTTTGAAATGGATTTTTTTTCCTTTCTATTTGCAAAATATAATTTGTTGAAAAAATTATTTAAACTTTTTGACAATTTTACAAAAAAAAATCAGTTGAAGTATTTGTAAAAAAAATTAATACACGTAATCGGTTAATTTTCTTATAATAACCTTATTTATTGTAAAAATCCAAGATAACAAAAAGGCAGGTTCGATACAATTGTTAAATAATTGCATTTTATGCAGTAAAAGTGACTTATCCTTAAATAGATCTAGATCTGCACAATCACTGTCAGAATACCTTGCGTTTCAAGTTAGAAACTTCGTTAAGTATGAAGTACGAAATTCATCATTTCCTCTTGTGGTTTTAGTGACTTTTTTTAATAACATGAGTTGTACATCACGGTTATTATCTGCTGCTCTTTAAACTATATGGCAACATCAAATTGAAATAAATTATCTAAATGATACAGCTGATTCATGTTTATCAATCCTACCAGATGTATATGAGATGAGATGCCATTAAGATTATATTAAAAATTCTTATACGATATTCGTAATCCTTTCATTCGGATTTTTTTTCGACAAAACAGCTGATATGCATATATTTAGGGTCAGATAGAAAAATATATTTTTTTGTGAACTTTTACAAAATAAATTGGAAATATGAGTTTTATTATTATTCGACCTTCTTTAAACTTTTATATAAATTGTTTAATGAATCGAGCTTCAGGTTTTTGTGTTTCAAAATTTTATTTACTATTTTTTGCAAAATATCGGTATTTCGTTCCTCCTCGAAATATGTAAGTTTATTTCTAGACCAAAATTTTTTCAAAGTAAAGATAAAGATATCTGTCAAAAATTATATAGAAAATCAGAAACCGTAAAACTAGGCAATACATTTGTTGTCTTTATATATAAACATCAAAAATAACTTCCTTCCTTGAATATAATATTTTGTTTATAATGTATTAAGAATAATTTTTATTTAAAATTTTTATTTTTTTTTAAAAAAATTGTAATATATATCTTTTATCATTATTTTATTTCATTTTATTTAATAAAACAAAACAACTATAACTGCAACTAGTAGATCTTCTACGTATACCACTAAACTATTCAACATCCCGCTATTTTGGATGTTGTTCTAACATCTGGCCACTCTCTCGGTACGTATTTTTGTCGTGTAAATCCCAAACAAACAGGGATTTGTTACTATTTGCTGTTTTTTTGCCAACTGCACACAGTAGCGCAGTATTTCTAACTTGTGGTAACATTCGCTCGACTGTCCTAAACGCCGGCCAACCAAAAAACCAGAATTCCAATAAATCTCTAAACATGGATCACATCAAACAGGAGAGACTGGAGCCAAAATACAAATTGGAGGAAACATTGAAACTAAATCGCCAAATGCAACTGCAACTCTTGACAGTAAAAGGAAAAATCGAGAAGCTGCTAAAGAATACCGAAGGCATCTACGCCACCAATGAGAACATTATGCGGGCCAACATGCAGAAGCAACGCAAGAAGGGCAAAGGCATAAGAGGAGCCTACTTGAGGGGTGGCACATTTTACCTGAAGGGCAGTATGTTTTTCAAAGATTTCGATTGTCGCAATTGTCCCGACAATCCCGATTATAAGAGGAGACAAGCTAAAAATGAAATGTTTCCCATGGATCTGGATCTGCACGGACGTCACATTTGGTCATTGAAGGATAAAAAGGGTGTGGTGGATGGTATCAAGGAACAAGTAAGTTTAGACAAAATTACAGAACTGAAATGCATATAAATAACACTAAACTTTGCATTTGTATTGTAGATAATTGATTACCTAAATGACCGTGGTCAACAGGCCAGGTTGAAAACTAAGGAATACAATAGTGAAAAGCTGGTTAAACTACTACAAATGGCTTCAAGTGATTTTACTATAGACTGGGAACTTATATCCCAGCATAACTTACATTATCGCCATACGAAGAAAAGTTGCGAAGCTATATGGAATATTTATCTAAATCCTGCTCTAAAACGTTCAAAGTGGACAGAGGAAGAAAACATAAAGCTACTAGAAGTAGCACGTAAATACAATTGTCAGAATTGGCAAGCCATAGCTGAAGAAGTTGGGGCAAGGTCTGATTTTCAGGTTAGCAATTATACGCTATTAAAATGAAAATGAAAAAAAAAAATAAATATTGCAAACTTATAAAAAAAAGTAAAGCCGCCATTTGCATGATACTCTAAGAAATTTGTAAATGAAAATAAGTTGGTTTTTTTCATCGCAGACAAACATCTAAAGTATTTCCCAACATTTTTATTGCAGTGCTTTGTTCAGTATCAAAATTATGTTTGCTACATGACTTCTGAAAAATCCAATCCATGGACTAAGGAGGATGATGCCAAACTAATTGAGATCATCGGAAGGAATACGATGAATGGAATTATCAATTGGAGTAATGTTATGATACATTTTCCTCAAAAACCTAGAACAACATTACAGTGTCGTTACAGTTACTCACTTAATCCTGGCATAAATCATGGTAAGTAAACTAATCAATATACTGTTATATCCTTACAACATCTTTCCATCCATTTTACAGATCCTTTTACACCCGAGGAAGATCTTTTGCTTTTGGCTGCCGTCAAAGAATATGGCACTAAGTTTTCGTGTATTCCACGAACCCTTTTTCCTAATCGCACCACAGTTCAGCTACGTTCACGTTATCGCAACACATTGGTACATCGCCATAAACAGCAGTCCTGGACGCTAGAAGCTGATACAACCCTCATGGAATTTGTGACAAAATATGGCACTAAATCTTGGAAGAAATGCGAAGACTTAATAGGAACGCACTCACGCATTAGCTGCCGTACGAGATATTATGTTATATCGAGATATTTTCAGAAGAACCCCAATGCAACACTTGAAGATCTACCACGGAAAAAACAAAAAGCTTGGAACTATGTAAATACTCAAAATTGGACAGAAAAACTAATGGAATTGAGTGCTAATCCAAATGCTAAGTTAGTCGAGAGACGGCGAGAAAAAAAGAAACGAGTAAGGACAGTAATAAAAAAAGAAAAAACGGACGACGACAATTCTTCATCGATCAAGAAAGAAAAACCAAAAAGGATAAGAAACTTTAAAAATCCTGTTCGCAAAAAGCCTATATATGTAGAACGTTTGCGAAAAAATGGTATTAGATTGTATCATTCTCTTAAATATGCATACGATTTTCAGTTAGGTCAAGATCCTTGCTCTATAATTAAGCCGCACAATTTAGGTAAATTGACATTTACAAAAACAGCACTAATGCTGCAGGAGCTGCCAAGTAATTTAAAATCATATAGGTTAGATTCGAATATACCACAGGAAATACGTTTGCATGTGAGAAAGTCATTAAAACAAGAGCAAACGTTTGAATTACCAGATGGCTTCTCTTTGCCGCCTAGTTGGTGTACAGCCGTTGGATTTCGTGCTCTGTGCATACATACGGCACGTCCAGATTTGGAGACAGTGACTGAACCGGAACTGGACGATACCGATGTGCACATTCAAAGGTTTCGTAATCGTTTGCGTATACTTTTCTATACGACAGCTTTGCTAAGTCGGCTACATCCAAACATGGTTGGTTGCGGGCAAATGCCTACGCCCATTGAAGAGAACCCACCAAAAAAACAGAAAGTTTATCATAAATCTGCCGTCGATCAAGTGTTGAGTATTAAACAAGATAAACTTTGTAGCGAATTAAATAATAGTTAATTTATGTTGAAATGATGTAAGAACCCTTTAGTTATAAAGTGAAATGAGAATTTTAACCAAATTCCTAAATTAGCTATTATTATACAATTTTGTATAACAGAAAATTTTTGCCAGTACTAGGAAATGTGATAAAAGATAAATATTTATAACAAAATATCTCTTTGTTAACCTGAGCTTGGTTTATTTCATTGATAGAAATAACCACTGTTGGACAAATTTTGGTTAAAATTCATAATTTCAGATGTAATCTTAAGACATGCCCTCATTTCTATTTATTGTATATAAGTTTGCTTAATAGTAATAAATTGAATATTGTTCTAATAACAAACTATTTATATACAATAACATAAAATATGTTTATTATTTTTTTTTTTTTGCAATGCTAAAATCATCATATACAAATCAATTATCTTAGAAAAAGTATAATTATTCAACAATGATATTAAGAAGGCTCCAGCAGCCAATAATTTTCGTCCCTAGTATGTTCCACCTTTTAGTTATTATACAATTTCTAAGATGTAGATATAAAAGAAAATTATTAATTAAATACATATTTTTAACACATGAAGAAAAATATGGTTTTATTGGGTTACACAAATTGATCATCATTGATTTAATTTCGATAGATCCAATTTTTTTCTATCGATTTTCTTGGGAAAGCACTCATTTTAGACTGACTGAAATTTCGACTATTTTAGTAATCGTGGGACTATCATACATTAAACAAAATATATTTTTTGTGTCACATAGTGTAATGTATAATAACACTATTAAACAACATTAGTTGGGTCATCAACAAACGAATATTTTACTAAGTTTTTTATTTTCGTGTCAATTTTTCGTTAAAAAAAAACATAAAAGTTTTGAGTGATATGAATTCTTAAAAAAATTTTATTTTATGCTAATAATTTTTTTTAAGCTTGAAGTCTGTGTATTTGTGTTTATTAATATTTTTTTTGAATATTTCGCCTTCCTTTGGAAGACACCTTTAGGAATAATATTCCTAAAAAATAAAAAAAATAAATTTCATATAAATTTAACTTAACAAACACAGAAGCTTAGTGAAAATAAATATATTTATATTTTAATACACAGACCTCGAGCTTGTTAAAACCATTAAACATTTCTGGTATGAGCGTACATTGGTTAAAGCGTTGCTACGAAAATAATGCACTTTTCGGTTTGTATTCAGCCAGGTTGTAAACTATAATTTCTAGTTTAAAGCCTTTAGGTGATTACCATCCACCGCCCAATAAATCAAACATGTATTTACTGTGTTAATTGTGTAAGTCTATTAATATATATTTTCAATTACACTTTAAGTTAAATGTTTGTTTGTATGTTTTTAACGTAACAACAATGAGAGATACAATTCTGTAAATGTTTATTTGTGTGTCAATTAAAAACTAAATACAATATGTTTACATGAGTATTTAGTAGATCATTTCACTTTCATTTCATACTTTCATTGATACTGCGTTTTACTTTATTTTTTATTTTTTTGTTATGTTTCACACAATGCTGATTTTGTTATTACCGTAAGCAACAACAATAAATATATAATATGTATATTGTATATGTTTTATTAAATAATTAGTAATAACATTACGTTATAATCTAGAAATCTACATAAATGTTAGAGATATAATCATCACTACGCGATCTAAAGATGTTTTGGTGTTCTTATTGGAAATTACTAAAATCGGTTTTCAGTTTGATTGTTGGCTTCTGCTGTTTCTCCAGACCTGTACGTGATTGCGCGGTTTGCACACGATTTGCTATAGCAGCCGTTTGCTGTTGACAACGTACAGCTGCTTCCAGTTTCTGTCTCAATTCGGGTGATTGACTCATGAGTGTCTTAAACTCTTGAGGATATTTGGGACCAATCTTCATCAGCCATTGTAATGCCTGCTCATGTAATTGACGTTGATATTTGGGTAAATTTCTCAACTTGGAAGGTTCAGCCAAATAGTTTATAAGCACTGGCACCAACAACGTTAACATTTGTATACCTAGGCAAGGGATAGAAATAGGGATGAAACAGAATTTATTTTTAATATATTGGTAAAATATTTTGGAATTTGTATAGACTTTATTTAAATAATTTTTTTTTTAAATTCTAGTTGTGCTTTTCATTCATTCACTAAAAATTCAAAAATAAACAAATTTATGAAGTGAGGTGAGAAGAAAGTAACGTATAAAATTTACCTTGCATAAGATTTCCTATGTATGTATTTTATTTTATGTTATGTATTTTGTTTTGTTATGGTGAAGGACGGACATATAAGAATTGGATGACGTTTGTATAGAGGAAAGAAATTTTGCATGATTTTACGATGCATAAGAGAAAATAAAGACAAACAAGAAAAAAATACAAATGATGTTACATATTTTATTTTAATTTTAATCGTAAGTCAAGGATAAAGCACATACAGGGCGAGGAAGAAAATATTCTCCCATTAAATTGTACATATTTATATAATAATAATAAAAAAAAGGTGATTTTTTTATTTGCTTTCATAGTTTGAGTTGAGGTCATATTTCTATTAGCAATGATAAGAAATTGCTGATAGAATTAATATTTTTTTTAGAAACTTGTGTGATTGATTATATTGACAGTCAATAACTTTAGAATCTGCTGCTAAACACTCCTAATATAACACTAATTTCACTGTCCATCAATATTCATTTGTTGGCAGCTATTTGTGTTGAAGTTTGAACAAAATTTCCGAGAGGGCACTACTTTTATTTGCTTTTTTTCCGTAATGGTAAAAGTGAAAAATATTTTTCAGCATTAGAAAAGAGATAGATATTGTTTCTCAAAAATAGCTCGCAATTCCTAGGAATTTTAAATAAATGAGTAATGAAACCCAAAAAGGATCGTTATCACATGATCACAGACTAAGATTTATTACACCTAAAAGTACTTTTATTGTACCAAAAGTACTTTTGTTTTTCTAAAAAATACAAGTAATTGACCAAAAAGTACTTTCATTGTACTTAAATGTACTTTTATTGTACCAAAAGTACCAGAAAGTACTTTCTATGTACCAGAAATGACTTATTGTACCTAAAAGTAGTTTTATTGTGCTAGAAATTGATTTTATTGTGTCAAAAAGTACTTTTATTGGACTAAAAAGTACTTTATTTTTGTTAACTTTTATTGTACCAAAAAGTACTTTTATTGTTCCAAGATATACTTTTATTGCAGGAAAAAGTATTTTTGCTGTAACAAAATTAGCTGTATTGTGCCTTATAGGGCATTAATTGTACCAAAAGGATAATTAATTTTACCAAAAAATAATTTTATTTTAAGAAAAAATAAAATTTATTGTACATAAAAGTACATTTATAGAGCTAAAAAGTACACTTATTATATCAAAAAGTACTTTTATTGTACCAGGAAGTACTTTTATTGTACCAAAATGTACTGTCATCACACGATCACAGACCTGTAAATATTTTTCTTATTTTATTGTACTTAAAAGTACATTTTATTGTAACAAACAGTAAGATTTATTACAACTAAAAGTATTTTGTTGTACCTAAAAGTACTTTTGTTGTATCTAAAAGTACATTTAATGCGCTAAAAGGTACATTTATCATACCAAAAGGTACTTTTATTGTACCAGGAAGTACTTTTATTGTACCAAAATGTACTGTCATCACATGATCAGACCTGTAAATTCTTTTTTTTATTTTATTGTACTAAAAAGTACAATTTATTGTAACAAACAGTAAGATTTATTACACCTCAAAGTATTTTTGTTGTACCTAAAAGTACTTTTGTGGTATCTAAAAGTACATTTATTGTGCCAAAATGTACTTTTGTTATTCTAAAAAAAAGAATTAAGTGTACCAAAAAATACTTTTACTGTACCATAAACTACCAGAAAGTACTTTATATGTACCAGAACTTTAATTACCAAAAAGTACTTTATTTTTGTTAACTTTAATTGAACCAAAAATAACTTTATTTTAGTTCACTTTTATGGTACCAAAAATGACAAAAAGCAATTGTTCCAACATGTACTTTTATTGTAGCAAAAGTTACTTTTGCTGTAACAAAATTACTTTTATTGTGCTAAATAGTACATTTATTGTACCAAAAGGACAATTTATTGCAACAAAAAATTTTACGAAAAAATAAAATTTATTGTACCAAAAAGTACATTTAATCTACCAAAAAGCACTTTTATTATACCAAAAAATACTTTTATTGTATCAGAAAGTACTTTTATTGTAACAAAATGTACTATTATTGTATCATAAATTACTTTTATTGTACCAAAAAATATAATTTATTGCACCTAAAAGTAAACTTTATTGTACCAAAAAGTACAATTATTGTAACTACAAGTACATTCCCAGAAATTTCAAATAAATGAGTCGTGACATGAAAAATGTACGACATTGCTCCCGTCAATATAAACCAAACACAGTTTGTATATAAATCCAAAATATGCGCAAGTTCCCCTTTTTCCTTGTGGCAAATAACACAGCTTATTGTCAAAGAAATTTTTGTTTTTTTTTCTCTATAACTACATGTACTTACGATTCTGTGGTTCAGCCAATTGTATAAGGGCCTCCACTGTCACTATACTTTCCAAAACAATTTGCAATTCCATTTCAGTGCGCGGCTGCTTTGCATTATCCATGTAAAGTCCTTCAATAATACGCGGAGCCAAAGCATGTATGTACGGTGTGGATACTTTAAGCTCGGTGCTAGAGAATATCATACGGGCCGATTGTATGCATTTCAATTTTACAGACATATTATCCGATTGTAAATACTGACGGAAATGGTTTATACATGGATATTGTAACGAAGGCGTTGATACTACTGCCGATGGTGTGTGTAGTATAAAAACAGCAATCGCTCTTAACATTGTAACCTCATCCATTTTACGATCTTCATTATCACCTGCAGTTTTTGTCAAATCTACAATAGTGGCTAAAGCACTTTGTAGTAACTCCTCCCATTCGCTAGCGACACTGGTGTGGGTCGACCATTTGTCTTTGCATATAGATTCGAGAGCGTGAAGGGCTGATTGTATAGCGACCGTATTGGCCAGTATTGTAGAATCAATGACAGATTTGTTGGCTATTTCCTTGATAATCGACGTTGTCATGTACAGTATTGTTGGTAGAATGGCCAGTGAACCTTTGGGCGAACACAGGGTAGTTAGTTCTTCGACGCATTCGAGGGCACTTGCCACCAGACGACCATTATCCTCAGCCAATTTGTTGAAAAATGATTGTGAGCTTAAAGCTGTTTTTGCTATTAGATCTTGTCTAAATTGCACGGTGTTGGCTGCTCCAGGATTCATGGTGGGTATCTGTCGTACGAACAGGCAAAGGCATACCTCTAAGACTGCATAGATGTGGGAAGAGCCCGGTGTTATTTCGCCGGAACTGCCACCTTCGCCCATTAGATCAATTTGGTCTTGCAGTGATATGTTGTCTGTGTTCTCATTGTTTTTATTCTTTTCCAAGAAATCATCTCTAGTCTCATTCAAATTTTCCTTGGAAGCCAACACAGACTGTTTAAGAATCTCAATGCATAGCAATTGTACAAACAAGTCGTCGCTAGTTAAGATTTGTCTGTGCAATACATTGCACAGCTCAATTGTTAACACCTTGTCTTTGACCAACTGTCGCCGGGCCCATTTACAATCGAATATTGTATACATCGATTGCAAGCAACTTATCACATTTTTAGGCTTTTCAGAGGTTCTCGCACTGCACAGAGCCTCCATACATATGCCAAAGATCATGTGAAAACGGTCGGCCGATAGAGAACCATGCGATATGTTGTTGTTAGTTTCAAAAGAGGATGACTCCGAGTTATTGGCTTCAGTTACGGCATTTACATTAGTTTGCAAGTGTAATTGGAAGCCTTCATCTTTAAGCCACAACGAAGCTGCATATAATATGGGAGGCCACGACACTAAATAATGTGGCTTTGAGGAGTTAATAGTGTCGGGCGTATAAAAGGCTCCACCGTCGTGTGGCAATTGACTTTGAAACTCTGCCGGTAAAAGCAGTAAAGCATGATCTTTCATGGCCGCCAACCAATGTGTCGAGAGGTTGTCCAACTCTGGTTTTACCAAAGACAACAAGCTTTCGCACATTTTGTCATTAGCGGCATCACCACCGTTGGCTTCATCATCATCGTCGACATCAATATCGCTCGTCAGCGATGGTATAGTATTAGAGACTGTCAGCTGTTTGTGGAGCTGAGAGGCTGGTGCGGTTCCGTTGGTGATCATGGCTACAATGTAAACTTCGGCCCAAGCTTTTAGAATACTTAACTTTTCCAATGTAGTCATCGATTCGTTAAACAACTGGGTGCTATTAGTTTTTGTATGAAGCTTATTCAAAGATGACACTAATAGTTGATGAACCCTTCTTAGATCGTTGAGATCACGTGCTACACCCGAACCAATCCAGGCTGAACACACTTCACAAGCTGCGGCTGTGACATGAGAAGGTGTATCTGGTGCAAAAGCCGGACGTAAAGCAGCTCCCACCTTTAAGAAAGTAAAATTTAATACTACAAGTTGCAGTTCATTCCATCACTTAACTTACTTGTGCTTGAAATTGTTCCAACAGTAAATGACCAGGAAATTCTGGCTCTGGCACATTTGCAAAACGATCTATAATTTCCTGCAAAGTTCTTAAGCCCTCCAAACGCAGCTGATCGGAATCCGATGTAGCTGCTATAAAGGACATACGTATAAGCTCGGAGAGATGGAGTATCAAGTAATCGCCACTGGATTTTGTCATTTGCATTTCCTTGGCTTGCAACAAATCAAAATGTATGGGAGAGTCTGACTCACAGGCGGACATAATCTTACGAACCGATTGTGCGGCAAAAACGCGTGTGGTCCAGCGTGGTTGCACCGCTGGATGTGTGGAAGAGTTCTCGGCAGCATGATACTCTGTCACGTCGTCAGCTTCATCTTCTTCATCTTCATCGTCTTCATCATTCTTGCCCGAATTGTGTGATGCACTAGCTGTGGTTGCTGCACTGGATTTGGCTGCATTGTCTGCACCCTTGGAAGATAGAGCAATTTCATCCGGTAGTGGTGAGTTCTCCACCGCTACTGTGAGTACGTTTTTGCATAAACTTAACCAAGTGCTAAGACTTTCGGCGGCCATCAGCTGAAGCATTGACGTTAAAGTGTCGTGTATATTCTTCAACATTTCTACATCAGTTTCAGAGTCCAGCATGGCAAACAAAATGCCGGGAAGACCAAATTCGGTTATGACTAGTTTCGGACAATCATCGGGCTTAATTAACAATGCCAAGTCGCACACTTCTTTAGCTTCACGATGAGCCAGTTGGCGCAGGCATGACACAGCCGCCTTGCGCTGTGTTAGATAATTTGATGATAGATTTTTCACCAACGTCGGCACCAGCGAAGGCAAATTGACACTGCCGGGTGCAAAGAGATGCACCTGTTGTATGCAACCGGTGGCTTCAGCTTGTACCAGGGGATCGGAATGATTGTGCATTACAGAAGCAGCACAAAGGAATGATCTACGCATTTTCACAATAACAGCAGCATTACCCTATTAGGTTTATAGAAGGGACATTTATCTTAGTTAAATGACTTTAATTTATTAGTATTTTAAAATATTACCTGTAGTTCAGGACCCATGGTTGTAATTAAGGCGTTAAGCACACGGCCTATGCACTGGTGCACATCCACGTAAGACTGGGGCACGGTCAGCAAAAGTTTCAGACACAAAGTCAAAGACGCCTCCACATAACTGCGGAACATTGGACCTCCCGAATCAGCGATTAGAGCGAGAGCATGTAAAGCCCATAGCTGGACTACAGGTGAGGATATATCCTGAGCCAATGCCAACAATATCGACACACTTGTATTTAAATGCTGCGACGAACCCATGCCACCCACATAACGATGTAAACAGCCCAGTGAGAGCGAATGTCCGGTGCGTGTTACCACATCACGCGCAGACTTTAATTTATCAAATGATATCTGCGCTAATTCCGCAGTAAAACGTGACTCTCCCACCACCTGAGCCAGTCTACCCAAGGCTTCAGCTGATGCACATCGTAACATCGAGTTCGAACTGATTAGACCGGATGTCACAAGATTGGTAAAGCTTTTGCGCACATCTTCTTGTCCTATACTGGCTTTGCTATCTGTGAGCACTTTAAGACCACATAGCAGAGCTGTATAAATATTCATCTGTACAGCCTCCTGGCGACTACTCTTTGCCTGCTTAATACATTCCGCAAAATGATCCAACATTTGCAAACGGTGTTTGTTTGCCACTTTCGGGAAGATCAAGCCAAACAATGTAATGGACATGTCGATGATAGCCACACCTAGTGGTAGGGGTCCTGGGCATTGATCGGCCTTAAAGCCATATGCTACGTTCATGGATGCAGATGAAGTATTAGCTGTGGATCGATATAGACAGCATGGGTCATGTTCCAAAGCTCCGGATCCAGCGGCACTGTTGGGCTGAAGCTAAGCATAAAGCACATATTTTTGGCATTAGAAGACATAGATCGATAGAATTACAAGAAGGGGGAAACCAACAACAACAAAAACAAAAAAAAAACTCAACATAGCAGAAGAAACCATATGGAAATGATAAGCTGTAGGCAAACTCAAGGAAAGATTCAACAGAAGCGGGAAAATAGTCGAACCACCAACAATACACTTACATGATCACCATCCCATCTACGATTCGGTTCCATCTTTTTTGTCATTAAGTTCAATATATAAAAATTACGATTAAAAATACATATCAATATAAAAATGCACATAGTATGTAATTTGAGAAAATATATAACAGGATTTTACAAGGTAAATGTGAATCAGAATGGATAAGTTCACAATATGCAAATTAAATTGTCCATTCTTAGACTTGCTTGATGCACAGACACAATAAGTTCTAGTTACCTGATCTTCAATAATGCGGTGATCTGTTTCCTGCAGCCATGTGCCCAATATAACAGAATCTTCGGAGTGACATAAACTTCTCAGCAGTGAGTTTGTGGTGTTAGCTGGATTTTCCGCTAAAGTGAACTCTGATATTAGCATACGCAGCAAGTGAGTGTAAGATGATTCCAACGAATTGGCGGGCAGTTGCGACAGCGTCTCATACAAACGCAAACGAACCATAGCAGCTGGCGCCTTTAGTTGGGTGCCATAACTTTTCAATACCGACGATAAGCTTAAAATATTAAATATTGCAAAAATGAACGATGTTCCAATGAAAGCAACCCGAAACTATTGTACACTTACTTTACCAGCATGGCTAAAGCACTTTCGATTGGAGTAAGCAAACGTTTAGTTATATCCTCTGTTAGCAGGTCCGGACAATTAACCAAAAAACTGTGCATTACCGATAAGGCACCAGCTCGTCCCTCTAGTGTTACTTGCCAGGTAAATGAATCACCTCTTGCCTTCTCTGATTCCAGTTCTTTGTTGGATCTAGGGAAAGAATGTCGCCAAAGCAGCAGCAGGCGTGGAAGCAGTCCCTTTACAACTGGCGAGCCAAGCGTCATTATAGCGCCAATCAAAAGCCAACCAGCTTGAGTTCGATTCAGAGACATACGACTATTTTGCGATGCTGAGCGCAGTAATTCTTCAGCGGCATTAAAGACCACCTTTCCTTTAGTGTGTGGAATGCCAAGCGGTGAGTAGCGAACACTACCTAGTATAGAGGCCAGAGCACAGCTGTATCCTGCAACTGCCTCGGGAGACGAGCGCATTTGCTCTAGAGCATCCACAAAGCGATCTATCAGAGGCGTTATCATGCTGGGCACCGCCACACAGAAACTTCGCAAACACCATGCGGATGCTAAACGGGCAGCAGCACTTGGGTGCACTAATACCGCACATGTGGTATCGATTGCATTCAGCGTTTGGTCGGCCAAAAGGTTTTGGGCTGTTGTACCCAGACCCAGGACCAAAGAGCCCAGTTCTTGCAGGGCACATACCAAAAAGTGTTGACTAAACAGAGTCTCCTGATTGGAGTCTTTTGCGTTTTCTGGGTTAAAGTCTATGGAGTTCATTTGCTTAGCTATCATGAATACCAGCTCTTTACAAGCTGAGGTTTGCGCCTTCTCACCCAACATCTTGCCCAGAATCGAACGTAATATGAAATTTATACATTTCCTCGAGTAGACAGCATCAACATGCGACGAGGCGGCTTTAGGATTAGCCACTAAATCGAGAACGTGGGAAAGGAACACCGACAAATTACGTTCCAACCAAACACTGCCCATGTAATCCACAAACACAACGTATGCGTGCGTAACACCGACACGTATTTCTCGATTTACACTTGAACTTCCTTTGATCATTTCTCCAGTGCCTTTGAGAAACGATCCACCGCCTCTCAAGAAACCAGACATTAATATGTTAAGGCTCTCGTCCAACGAAACCGTGCGTGTTGAAGCCTTGGATTGACTGGCTGGTTGCACAGAAAGTTTCTTGTTGTTGCCATCATTTTGCTGTTGCTGAGTAAAGGCCAACAGCGTGCCCAAAAGTTTTGCTACCGAGCATCTTACTTCATAGTTGCTGCCATCAAAGGCGCGGAAGCAAAGAGCCGGCAGGCTCTCTAGCTCTGTTTGATAGAGAAATGGAGCATGTTGTATCATTTCTAAAATGCATTTGGCTGCAGCAACTCTAACGGCCATAACACGATCCGTTAAACAGTGCTTGGTAGCTTTATAGATGTCCTTGTGAACATTGGCTATGGCTGTGCCCATGCCAGCGCACACTTTCTCAAGCGTTATCATAATTTCAACACGGGCCTGTGATTCAGCATTGCGGAGGGTTCTCAAAAGTAAACTTACAGTTTCTTCATAAGAACGGCCCATCATGCGACCCAGCTTTTCATACATGGAACCAAGCACACATATTGCAGCCCTAAAATAATGTATATACTATGTAATCTTAGCACTAGGATGTCTCTAACTCTATAATACTTACAATTTGGTGGGTAAGTAACTAGGCGAATCATCTTTGTTCTTTAAAATGTCATTGCAAGCATTTGCCGTCTCGAATAACACGAACGTATCGCCCACCGAAAAAAGTGTGGCCAAACAACTGGCCAACAGTTTGCGCGTTGGTGGTCCGGGGGATCCATTTATTTGAGCCGTTAGTTGTTGCACCAGTCTCTTTTGATTACTCTTAATTTCATTGCGATCGACGACCAAAAGAGTCTTTTCCAAATAACCCAACCATTCAAATATAAACACAGAACGTTTGGGCTCTGGCAGTTGTTTGAGAGCTTCTTCGTTTAAACATAAACTATGTGCGAGCTCCATACTGTCATCGAAGTGGTGTCCACAAGTGACGACGACGGCAGCACTGCTATCTGTGCGACGACGGCACTGATGATCTGTATCGGAGCGTGTAAATGATCTAAAATAAAAAAATGTTTATTGTTTATTAGCGTTTCTCATATTCATTAACATGAGAAGTGTATTACTAATTCTATAGAAATGTACACATATATATGTCTGTCTGTCGGTCTGTCTGTTTGTATGCACAGTTTATTGTGTGGGGTAAACAGAGAAAGAATGGTATGAAATGGACTTTATGACGTGATGCGAAATAAAATAAAAGCCTTTAGGTGGAAGGGAAAAGGGGATACATATTATTTTTGAAAATACATACATCAACTTTGTAAAAATCTACGGCTTTGTAGTTTTCAGCACAGTTAATAAGTTGGAAAGGGGTTGCACGAAGAAGAAATATAAAAGCAGATAAAAGGATACTTAAGGTGTCGAGATAGAGAGTTTAATTGTTCCACAATAAAATCGTCGTTAAATTTCATTAAAGACATCTGATATCTAAAGCTTGTTAAAAAATATAAGAAGCATACCCAGTAGGGAATCGTCATACTAGTTCAAAAACGTACAAGTTCAAAAGTATGGAATTGTGAACTAATCCCAAAATGAACTAGTTCTAAACTAACGAATTTTGAATTAGTAAGGAGTCGGGATAGAGTGTTTAATTGTTCCACAAAAAAATCGTCGTTAAATTTCATTAAAGACATCTGATATCTAAAATTTGTTAAAACAATAAGAAACATACCCAGTGGGAAATCGTCAAACTAGTTCAAAAACGTACTAGTTCAAAAGTATGGAATTGTGAACTAATCCCAAAATGAACTAGTTCCAAACTATCGAATTTTGAATCAGTTAAACGTTATTAGCTGATAAATAACCCAGAAGGGAATCGTCAAACTAGTTCAAAAACGTACTAGTTCAAAAGTATGGAAATGTGTACTACATCCAAAATGAACTAGCTCTAAACTATTGAATTTTGAAATAGTTAAACGTTATTAGCTGATGAATAAGAAAAAGAGAATTTTTAAATAATTCCAGAAGTTATATTTCGAAAAGACAAATGATTTTAAATGACTTTATGTTATGATTTTTATATTTTAATTGTTGTATGTACTTAAAAATAATATCGTATTTTTCCCCCACTTGAACGTCATATAATTTTTTCGTATTTTTGTATTTAAAATACTAGTGCAGTACTAGCTCAAATTTTCTAGAATAATACTAGTTCTTAATAAATTTTTTTGAAGTAGTTCAAAACTAGTTAAAAGATGACAATCAACTACCGCCCGACTAGAATTTCTGAAAAAGTACTATTCTAGTACAAAAGGGACTATTCCCCCCAAGCCTAGGACAACTACGTGTTAAAAGAGACAGTTGCTTGTATGAAAGATGAACTAGTTCACTGTCTTATGGAGAACTAGTATTTTACTAGTTCCGAACTAGTATTTTTCCCTACTGGGAAGAAAAAAAGGGTTTTGAAATAATTTCAGAAGTTATATCTTGAAAAGCCAAATGACTCCAAATGACTTTTAGATCAACAAATTTAAATTTATATAATTTATATATTTATGAATTTAATTGTAAATTAACGTCTTTTTCACCAACTTAAAAAAGGATTTTGGGCGCCGTATATTTTTTTCGTATTTAAAATACTAGATCAATACTAGAATAATGCTAGTTCCAATCTAGTTCAAAGAAGACAATCAACTACCGCCCGACTAGAATTTATGAACTAGTTATATTCTAGTACAAAAGACATAACTCCTCGAAGCATAGGACAACTACGTGTACTTGTATGGAAGGAGAACTAGTTCAACGTCCTATGGAGAACTAGTATTTCCTAACTAGTATTTTTTCCTACTGGGTAGGTACTCTCGACTATTTTAGGTCGTCTGAACTGGTCTGTATATATATTTCGCCGAAGAATCCCAGAATAGATTGATCCGCTTGTGCCATTACCCAGGATTCTGCGCTGTAGATCTTTGTTCTTCGAAAGAACGTTTTGTCATTAAATCGCTTGCTCAGCGCATAGTAGCAGCGTTTTGCGACAAATGCTAGTCTTTTGATTTCCAGGCTGACATTATTATTTTTTTTTATAGACAAAATCGTTATAGTTACCAATGTTCACACGGCGTTCCAGACGAGTGGACTCTTTGTTCGTTGAAACAAATAACTTGATTTTGTCCTCATTTGTCATCAGACCCACTTCCACCGAATGCTTATCAATGCTCGTAAAAGCAAGCAGTAACATCCCGTTATTCACCGCCAATGATATCTATATCATCAGTATACGCCAGCAACATCTGACTTTTGTTGAAAATAATATCATTCCTGTTTACTGCAGCCTTTCCCATGATCATCTCCATAACGATGTTAAAGAGATCGCCTAGTCTAAAGCCTCGCTTGTTATAAAATGGCTCTGTCAGATTTTTAACAATTTTCACTAAAGACTTCTGGTCAGTCAGTGTCTGTTTATGAGCTGGTGCATGCATGTTATCAGCTCATCTTTAGGGCTAAAATAAAGTTGTGACATGCCCATTTTCAAGAAACCATGGGTCCGCAACAAGGCCCACAACTGCCCGAAATCGCCCCTAGAGGGTTCAAATGTATGACCGACCTCCAGTAATTTTTTCCTCTCAACATTTTTTCCAAACATACCTACTCCTCTTCACCCCCTTACAGAAAATTATTGTGTTATAAAATTTGCTCCCACCACTTAACTGCCCCGGAGTCGCCCCTAGAGGAGTCAAATGTATGACCAGCCCCCAATATTTTTTCAACCCCAACAGTTTCTCAGATCATATATACTCTCTATCTTCAACCTTTAAGGTGTTCCCCATAGATTTTTTTTAATTTTTATAAGTTTTTTATGAAATCAGCTACTGCCGCTTTTATGGCGCCTGCAGAGGGGTAAAATTTACGACTGACCCCCACTAGTATTTCCCTCCAAACATCTTTTCCAAACATACCTACCCCCTATCCACAGTCCTTAAGGGGGCTCCCATACAAAATTCACTTAAATAGTGCTCCCCATTTTCCGGCAAACTGCATTCAGGGATAGGTCCGGGATTGATATATTTCCCGGGAATACCGGGATTTGTTAAGCAAGCGTGCACAGAATAGCTTGAAATTTTGCAGAGATAATAAACAGATACTTCGTTATATTGTCCCCAAAAAAATATGCCATTTGACGGAACGCAGTTCAACGCCGGCCCGAGAACGAAGAAATTTCTCTTATTTTAATACACTTTTGTAGAAATTTTCAGTTTTTCTGTCTATTCAGTTTTCGGTGTTAGTTTATGTTGTGGAAATATTTAAGCAAAAATTCTGTATCAAAATTTAACTCATCAAATTTTATTATTGCTAATATTTTTACACATAGGAAAAAATTAACTACATCAACATTTTTTAAAATAAATTTTGGTTGGAAAAAATCACCCAGGTAACAAACCAAACTAAAGCTACTAATAGTGCATCTGTGGATTAAGACAGTGCATCAGTACATTAAGACTTAAACTGTTTTTGAATTACAAACAATCAGAAATTCTGAACACACAAAATGTATTAAAACATGAATTCGCGTACAGTTAAATTTATATGCGAATATAAATAAGAAATAACTCAGTTTTTTTTTCTTTCTTTAAGTTTTGAATGAAATTTCACCTAAAACCAAAACAGGTTTTGCGAGAAAGTAGCCCACAGCATGTAATTTCTTTGTTCACTGATCCTCAAAAGTCAAAGGAAGCAATAGTATACATATCATATGTTTGTATGCACCACATAAAATGAGAACATTGTTTCGTTTTTTTTTATTGCAGTTCTTTGTTTAAAGCTGGAATGTCCATTAGAGGTTTGGATGATTTTGTTATGCAGTACCTTTTGGCTCCATTAATGGCCTTTTGTAAAAAATGCGGCGTGCGAACGACGTACGTTTCCAAATTCGTCATTATTATAAGCTACGTAAAAGCTGCATGCATAGGGAGGTTCTGGACACAGTGCAACGGCTCAAGGTTACGTAGGCGAGGGTGCTGCGTACACACTTTATGCAAATATTAAATTTCTACAATAATTTCTTTACGTATTCTTCTCATTGTAAAACGTTTGAAAAACACAAAAAAAATCAATAAATATTTTTGTTTTTCTGCAACGAAATTTATTCCATTATACAAATTCTATATAGTTCTTTATATATTTCTCATGAACTAATTAAAGAAATTAACTTATTCGTATGTATTTCATTTAAAGACGTTCTTTAGCTTGTACACTCGCGCAACGATACTTTATTACTAACTGCTGGCAACTAAAAAAAACAACAAATTCGCAGCACTGGGTTTGTGAAATTCTATGACTGAATGAATGAAACCTCATCGAATACATCATATGTATGTTCTTACCAACGAGAAAAGCGCAAACACACAACATTGGGAACGGGATAGGCAGAGGAAAGACGAATTAGGGTGTGTTTTTGAAAGCATTTGGATATTAATGAGAAACGACGGGCACATGACAGATAAGTAACATCCTTAGAGGTTGAAATAAAAGCGGACTTTGTGGTTGTTACTACTTCAACCTGTTGGTCATTGGTACTAAAACCAGACATACGTCTAAAGGATTACTTACTATGTATATATTAATGTCTGACGTAAGTAATGTAAACGTGTTCTCTTTCCTGTATAGTTTGAGGAAAGAGGAAATAAATAACGCTCAACTTGTAACAACAAAATAAGCTTGTAAATTACTTGCCTACTCTTTGGACAATGGAAGATCGTAAAGAGTTAGAGTTTTTTATATTTGAATATTATATTTTTTCAACTAATTATATAATTTCTAAAGATTCCTCAGCAAAATAAATACATAATTTCGCTTTCACACGAATAGTTTTTTATTTACAACAATACAAAATCCATTATGTTTCCGAAAATATTCTCCAGAAAGGTATAGCAGCATCAAGGTAAAAACGGCATTGCAGGAATATATTGCAAAGCTTTCACCGTAGGACTATTCGGATCACCAAGATCATCAACAATACCCTGTATGCGTGACACAACATCACTTCGCTGTATATCACGACGATCCAACATTCGTTTGAAGAGCGTATATAATTGACGGGCTGACGACATTTGTGACAATTCATTAAGGTCTTGCAGTAGTTCGTCCGAATATCCCTCATACTTGCTAAGATTTGAAGACTTGGCATCACGCTTTAATAGATCATAGACGAGTAAGAATTCGACATAGGGTTTTGTGGGTGGTATACGTTTTTTGCCAGCTGTCGAAGTTGTAGACCAACGGTCCATGGCAGAGTCTGCATCAAAGGTAGCACGGCCATAGTTGTCATCATAAAGACGTAAGAAATTGTCCAAAGACTCGACATCATTATTGAAATCATCATGATTTGGTTCGGTTATTATGTCACGTATTAGCGACAAAGGTAAATTATCGAATCCGTTAGGTCTGCTGGCGATGTCGTAGAAGATGTCATAACCTTCTGGTTCTGATTTAAGTTTATCTGGCGTTTCGGGAGCATAAAGTGCAGGCTTATGGGCCGGTGTAGGCTTATCCAAAGGTTTCTCCGTTGTTGTTGTATCTTCACCCCACCAAGAGGGTGGTTTCCACAAACCAGGTTCGGTAGGTGTAGGTTTTGGTGTTGTTGGACGCTGTGTGGTTGTAGAAGTTGTCGTACTGTCGCTGTCTTGCGATCCACCCGTACCCGAGCTAAAAGGTGGCTCTACTGTTGTTGATGACAGAGGTTCATATTGCAAATGATCGATGTAGTACGCCAGAGCTTGCATAGAAGCTGGCAGATAACTATCTAGTAAATTGGCGCCATTCACTATTTTATCTCGCGTAGATACAACAAGTAACAGCGTTAAATAAATTCCCCGCATTATCGTGACGTCGTTTGCTCTTTTGACACCGGTGCGCTATTTCAAAAAAACCACAAAAATATATATATCCAAGCAATAATTTTATGCGTATTAATATAACATACTAAACGCTTAATACCACTCGCTTAGCGGTGGCTCAGAAAACAACACTTCTTCGCTTCAGAACTTGAACGTAACTAAAAACATATTTTGTTTTAAGTATTGCCCACCTTGTCCCAAAACGTTATTTAGTAGTTGGTGGTTACGTTGTCTTTTTGCCTTCACTTTCTTGTTATAATGAAACATAAGAAAAAAAAGTTTTTTTGTTCCTCCGAAATGAATCAAAAACAAAAAACCCGAAACGTTTGTGTCATGGTTTTTTTTTTGGTAAACTGCATTCTAGCTGGAGACTCATCTTCATCACCATCAAAGGTAGTGAACCCTACAGGCGGCCGAGTTTTATAAGCCAAGATTGGAGAAATGGTAGAAAGGCTAATCATTTCTAAATCACATCAAAATTGGCTTTATATCAAACTTTTACTTTTTTTTGAGTCTTACATTATATAATGTAATAAAACTGACAGTCAATTAGTGCCGTTCTACACTACCACAAGTTGGAAACAAAGCCACACGTTTTTTTTTGTTAAACCTTTCTATGGTAGCGTTTGAAATGGTCGTCTTGTCTGTCTCCCCTTCCGGAGATGAGTCAAGGAAAGGTTAATACACTTTTATCGTTGTTTTATTTACATTTTTATACGAAACGGCAACAGACAAAAAAGACGTAAGCCTAAAAACTCTTTGTGTGTTCGTGTGTGTGCATGTATTATTGACCAACTAAAGCGAGTATTGGGTGTTGGATTGTGTATTTGGCTTGCTAAATGTGTTGTTGTTGATTTTACATTTGTAGCAGTTTAGTAGTAGTTATTGTGTGGTAATAACTTTGGTATTAATATAGGTTGCAATGTTTAAGAGGGGTATCTTTAGATATTCAACCTTTATTGAAGTGATTCCAAACAAATTCTAAAGGGACAATCAACTGCTGGCCAACTAAAATTTTTGAACTCGTTCTATACTAGCACAAAAGGGGCTATCCCCACGCAAGGCTAGTACATGTCAATGTTAAATGAGACGGTTGTTTTGTATGGAAGCGCAACTAGTTCAATGTCCTATTGAAAACTAGTATTACACCGTACAACACTTGATTTTGGGACTCAATTGTGAGAACTGCACGTGAAAGTAGACCCAAAAAGAAGAAGTTCGGCATCATTCGTTTTGTCAAGTTACATGCCATAATAATTTAATATCGATTTGAAGTTTGTAAGTATCGTATAGGGGAATTCGTCACGTTTTAAGCTCTTTTGCAGGACTTCTTCTTTTTGGGGCTACTTTCCTGTGCAGTTCTCAGAATTGAGTCCCAAATTAATGAGATGAAAAATGTTGGACTGTGTTATGTAAGACGATATGTTAATCATTGCATTTATATATAATTTCGTATTTTACACCTCTTTTGGAATATGTTATGAACGTGGTCACAAGATATTGTCATTAAGGCAAATTTTGGTTTTTTAATGCAATTACAGGAAACTGGTTTCTTTATCAACCTTTATTGAAGTGATTCCAAATTAATTCAAAAGGGGCTATCCCCACGCAGTACATGTCCATGTTAAATGAGATAGTTGTTGTATGGAAACGCAACTAGTTCCTATTGAAAACTAGTATTATACACTGAATATGACGATGAGGTCCTGTCGCTGCCAGAAATTGAGTTATATTGTCTGATGTGCTTCAAACTCCGTTTATGAATGCTTTGTTATATTGCAACGGAGTGTATGGGAATGAATATAGAGCTTAAATAGCTTCATCTCAAATTGTTGTAGATATAATGCTTTGTGGTGGCTGACTAGCTAACTTAAAGGAGAGGATAGAAAGGCATTTATTTCATTGATCCTTGATCGACACTTTCCACTACGTGTTATATAGGGGCAATTCCACGTACAGGAAAAAATATAATTCCATATTTAAAAAAAAAACGGTCACATCCGACCCTGAGTAAAAAATGAAGGCTGCCATAAGCCATAACAAACCCAATGGCCATGGTAGCATAGAAGCACTACCACCTTAAGGTTTGAAAATAGAGGGTAGATATGTTTTGAGAAACTGTTGGGGTTGCAAAAATATTGTGGGTCGGTAAAACATTTGACTCCTATAGGGGCTGCTTTAGGGCAACTAGAGTGGTGGGAGCAAATTTTATAAAAAAATTGATTTTTGTATGGAAACCCCCTTAGGGGTTCGATTTAATTTTAGACCCATGTTTTCTTGGGAAAATTTTCTTAGAATTCATCGGGCCAAAACAAATTTACCCACAGTTTAAAATTTACCCGCTCTAATGATACAGATAACGAATAAATATGTCTTTTTATTTGCTTATATGTTTACCTTTATGTCTAAAAAACATTAATTTCTTCATACTTTTGGAGTTTATTTTACTAGTCACACCCGTTGTAAAATGGTGTCACACCCGTCTTTTTTTTCTAAAACGTTTTTTATTAAGAAAAGGTAGTTTTTTTGCGAACAGCAAGTACTTAGCACAATCAAAAATAATATAAACACTTACTTACATAACAATAATTATAGACTTTCTACGGAGAATTTTACAGATATAACCTGAGTCATTATTTTGTAAAAGCTCAAATTCCTAAGGTCACACCCGTCGTTGTGTTCTAATGGACATTCTTAACTGAAATCAACTTCTTTCAGTGTCTACCTGTTAATAAACGTTTTAAAACTCAACATTCTTCATAATCACAGATTTTTTTAAATAATAAATTTTCTATTTTTGAACTTTAATCAAACATTTGAGTAACATGGTAATACCCGTGTCAAAGGAATTGCCCATAGATGACATGATTTGAAAATATCATATCCAGGATCAATTAGTTCTGCAAGATGAAACTCTGTGTATGACTGTTCTGTGAACATACTAATATAAGAATTATAGTCGATTATAGCTTGTATGTAATTCATTAAATCAACTTATGAGTACTTTATGTCTAGGGCTTTAGTTTGACGTTTTGTTACCATACTCATGTCAGATAAAGCAGGTCAGGACTTTTAAGACTAGTGGAATGTCATTCGATTGACTTGCAATGATTTTTGACATGCCTTGATTACCCTGCTCCTCTGTGAGTTTCAAGATATGAAACCTGAATTAATGGGAATGTTTTCATATATTTAAGTGAACAGTAAGTTTCTGCTGCTTTTTACAATGTTAGTACGAATGAGTTAATTCGCATTGGCGGATAATGTAGGAGATATATAAAAGACATAAGATTCAGACGGGAATCTCACAAACAGCATGAAAACAGTGTTTTGCTCTACTGCGTTTCTGGACACAGTGACATACATACAAAAGGGTGAAAATAAAAAAAAAGCTGGAAGGACAACGAACAAAAACAATTCTAAGATTAGACAGGCCAATCGCCAGATAATTAACAAGCTTAATTACAAGACATTGTGTCCTTGGTGTCTTTACTGGGAGTCTCATCAGGTAGAATATTGTATATTATGTGATGATGAGGAAGAAATTGAGGCAATTACGCATTGCTCTGTAAATGTCCATCCTTTCAGAGGCGAACGATGCACTTTGAGGGGTTAATATTTAGATGGTCTGAATGAATTATCTCTAAGCAACATGGAATGAATTGGGCTTGTTTACCGCCAAAACACCATAATTTTATTTAAAGATGCGTGGGAGAAGATGAAAATTATTTTGAAAAACTTTTATCAATGAAAGTAAGTACACAGTTTGATAGCTAACTATCCATTTGGTCTCCTAGTAGTGGAATCACTCATTCATAGGAATTCAAATTATATGTTCCTTACCCCAGCCTTTGGTAATAAACAACCTATGCTGCTTTCAATTAGCTGACATATTCCACATCAATATTTTTATTGAGGATTCGTGATTGCGATTTTAACTGGGCTCTTGTGTAATCTGGTCCAGATGTTAAATAGGCAGTTTAAATTTAAGTTTACAAAATTATGTGTCGGATAGACTATATTGCTTTTCTATCAGTGTCTTACTAAGCAGGTCGTCTAATGTTACCAACAATATTTTATTACATCTAAATATGGGACAGTCCATGGTAATATATTAAGTTTTAATCTTTTTTGTACTTAAATAAAAACCCATTTTATAATAATAGCTTCCCTTACTTTAACTCTGGCGAGTAGTATAAACAGATGTCTGGAGTAATCATCTTGATATCCCAGTCTTGTGAGCCAATTTTCAAAGTTCTGCTGCTACTATACTCGGTACATTTTAATTAGTCTTTCGTCATAAATTCATATCTTGTGACTACCTTTGCCAGGGCGAGAAAACCATACATAAACCTAATACTTAAACTTGCTTAATATATGCTCAATGTTCCATTTAACACATATATAAACGTTGAGTTCGCTCTATTTTGGACGAACCCCAAAACAAAAACCTGATTTTATGATTTATTTTGGAAATGTAGCCAAGAAGTAAGAGCCATCATGGAACCAGTAAAACAAGAATACGTACAAACTATAATATTCATTCTTAGGAAATTGTCACACGCACTCCGACTCACACGCACGCGACAATAAAGTATGCGATCAAAACAAAACGAAGAAAGCTAAATAAGCAAAGTGCAAAATAAACATATCTCTACCTAACAAAAGGTACTGTGATGATTGCCTTGATTTCGTGGCCGCCACCCTCCCATCCAGTGGTAAGCAATGGCAACAAAAAATCTAAAACGGAAAACATTTGTCAATCATTTCACGGATAAGATGTTGAAACATATACAAAATTGATAAAAATAAACAACAAAAAATAGAACAAAATGCACCCATACATATATATGTGTATGTACGTATATTTTTGTCCATGTACCCAAATACGCTTACTGTTCAGGCTCGGGCCTATGAGCCACTTCTTTTTCTGATTACGTTGCATGTACAACACAAACACGGCCGAGATCAAATGTGTGTCAGAGGGGCAATGGTTGGGTGATAAGTGGATTGATTCATGAGATCATAGGGATACAACAGTCGAGATTTCTACTATCTCAATTTGTCTGACGATACATACCACAAATGCTCTTTTTGTGCAATTATCCGCAAATATAGCTGCTTGGCATATCCAATTCACAATTTTCTAGTTGGAAAACGGCACACACAATTTCACTCACTCACAAATTAAAAAAAAAAAAACAGTATACAACAATTGATACGTTGTGTCTACGCCCCAACATAAGGCCAATAAAATGCTTTGTAAACTCAATATTTCATTGTATTTGTAAATAATTTGTTAAAACACTTTGAATTCGGTACGTTTTGTACTATTTTGTGTAAATATAAATGCAAATTTTGTTTAATTTCACGATTGCTATGCGAAAGTAAAAAGTTGGGTCAACAAGAAAAAAAAGAAAATATTACACTGAAATAGTGATGGGAAAAAGGCCTGCATTTATCGATAGCAAGTGTTGTATGCATAGAGGCGACAACGATAGCGACACAGATGATTGTAGTGAACGACTGCACAATGGGGTTTGAGAGAAGATTTTATAAGATAATTTAAAGAGAATTTTACACTTTTAGAAAAATGAGGTGGATTTTAATTATGAAATGATTATAATAATAAATTTATTATAATTGTTCCATCATTGAAGCATTGAAATAAATAAATTAATCTATATAACAAAAAAATTACGTAGTGAGTTATTTTTTTAACAAAATTATTTTAAATTAATTTTTTAAAATATAAGTGAAAAGATATTTAAAAAATTTAATTACAATCAAGAAATTTTTTTTAATAAAAATACTTAAAATGCGTTATTAATAAAGGTTAATTAAATAAAATAGTTAAAAAATACTAAAAACATAATTGACTAAACAAGAGTAAGTGCAAATTGTCTTAAATTAAAAAGAAAATTAAAGAATTAAAACTTACATATTTATATAAGAACATACATATATTAAAACATTTTTGTTACCAAATAATTTAAAAATACAGAAATTTAAAAAAAAAAAAATTAAAAGAATATTCTAAACAAATTGCGAAATACAATTTTTCTAAAAAAAAGATTTTTTTTAAGGATGTGGATAATTTATTTTTTAAAGCTTTTCAGTTAATTTCTGTAAGAAGAATAATATTGAAACTGTTAACCAAAATATTAAAATATTTTCTATTTTAAATTATTAAAATATTTTCTATTTTAAATTATTAAAATATTTTCTATTTTAAATTATTTTATTTATAAAAAAACTGAATTGTGTGAGGGCCATGGGGAGGTCAAAAATGGCCCCTTGGGTTCTATAATGACGCGTGTTGGTACTCAAATGAAAAATATTTTCGAGACAAATCCAATGCGTTATTTTTTAAGACCATGCGGGGTACCCTAGAGAGCCAATAAGGGTGTTCTTGGGTCTTATGGTGATCCCTATGTGCGGGAACTCAATTGAAAGATTTTTTGAAACGAATCCAGTGGTGTATGACGCTACGGGACTCATGGACCATTATACGTCCATTGTTAACCAAAAAAAAAATGAAATAGACAATAAATGGTGTACGAAGCACGTAGCGTCGCAGGGAAAAATTTTATTTTGGATGCATTCAGAATGATAATGTATATCCTATAGTTTGAATTTTCACACATATATGTTATTTTTTTAATATCACGTTTTAAAATTTTAGATAGTGACCCATCAAAAATAGGTCTAACTCGGTCCAAAAAAAAATATACCTTTAGATTCGTCTCTCTGAAATTATCTTTCATTTGAGTACCCGCATATGGGGGTCATCATACTACCCAAAGGGCCTATTTTTTGACCACCCACGGTGACCTACTATTCCGATGTTTGGAGACCAAGACGAAGAGGATGACATTTTTTTTTTGGGCTCCTGCCCTATATTTTGGACTTCTGGCAAATCTTTTAAAATAAAATTATTTTTTTACTTTTATTATTATCATAACAAAAATTCAAATTACATTTATTAAGCGAATTTTAAAAATATAAAAGTAATAACAACTTGAAATTATATACTATAATCTCAAATAAATTATTTTTTAATATTATTTTATTTATTTTCTAATTTATAATTTCTTTAATGTAGAATATTAGTAATCTTTTATGTTTTTTTTGAAATAAAAAACTTTTTATTGTTCGGAGACAAAGTATTACCTTTTTCTAGTCTATGATCTCTTGTCACTAAGAAACTTTTTTTTTTTTTATCGATTTTTACTCATATCTAATACAAATTTCATCTGTTCGCATCTCTAACGGCGGCATATACGTAAACAGCTGATTAGGTCTAATGTTTTTATTGACCAGCTGATGGGACGAAACCTTGGCAACGTAACTTGACGACAACTTCTGTGGAAAGCGACGTATCCAATATACACGTCGCACTTTATAACTTCAAACAAACTAAAGCAAACAATTCTACTGCGATTCTAACACCAATGACCTTTAATTCCGAAGTTGAAGCAATCTACAACCAATACTTTCGAGAAATTGTTTTGGCCAATGAGGATTTAAACAAAAATGTAGACTTGACGAAAGCTCATGCTGATATTCGGAATCCTTCAGTGGAATACAGCCCGGACGATATTTGGATTTTTGGTTACGGTTCGTTAATCTGGAAGATTGACTTTCCCTGCATAGACTGGCAAAGGGGTTACATATGTGGCTATGTGAGACGTTTCCATCAGCACAGCATAGACCACCGGGGTGTCCATGAGAAACCCGGACGAGTGGTGACACTCATACCAGCCACGGCGGAAGATCGTGTCTATGGCGTTGCTTATCGGGTAGCCGCAAAAGACAGAGAATCTGTGCTCAAACATTTAGACTTTCGAGAAAAGAATGGCTATGAACGTTGTACGGTTACATTCCATGTTTTCGATGAGAATCAAACTAGTACAAATAACAGCTTTGATATTGCTATCTATATAGCCACAGCCGAAAACGAATCATGGGCTGGTGATGGAGAAAAGTGTAAAATTGAGAATATAGCTGAGCAGATATGCACTTCAGCTGGACCTAGTGGACGCAATCGTGACTATCTATTTAATTTAGTCAAATCTATGGATCACTTATTTCCTGGTGTAAAAGATGAACATCTTTTGGCATTACACAAAGCTGTACAGACATTTATACAAGAACGTGAAAGGGGGCAACTGGAGGTTGCCATGAAAAAGGAACTCGAAAATGTAATTAACTGTGATAGCGAATTCCGGACGTACAAAATAGATCATTTAATTAAGTTTTGTAAAAAATCCGGTTGGAAAGAGTATTTCTTAGCCAAAGATATGTATGGCGTTGATATTTTAAGTTTATGGTGTGATAAATAAAAATGTTGACCATGTTGCTATAAATCTTTTACTATAAATTTCGGGGGAAGGAGGACTATGGATACTGTACTGCTACTGCAAGGGAGAGTATTTGATGAAGGGTACTTAACAAGTACGGATGACCACAATTGTTTTACAAGATGATATAGTTGTGGCTTCATCGAAATAAACGGTTTTTGAATAAAATTGAGTATATTTATAAATAAATGCAGACTGACCGAAATCCCCTTTACATTTAACGGCAGAAATTGAAAAAAATGGAAAGTAGGAAATGATACTTGGACACAAATATGTTTGATATATATTAGAATAAAAATTATTATTTGTTGAAGTTGGTTGGAATCTTAGTAATAATTACCCAGAATCTGAATAGCAATTCTCTGGGAATATTTTTCCCTATTCCTTGCTGCCCTATTTTAAAGAATATCCCTAGATACTTTTCTCTTTCAATTTTCCATTATTCTCAACGAAAAAAAGAAAAGAGAAAAAATTACCCCGGTAAGAAAGTAGATATTACGAATGTAAACTAGAGGACACATATTGAGATTAATTCAGTCAAAACATTTCAGTGCAATTGTACCAAAAAAGGGAATATATAATATTTTTAGGTAAAACTGCAAAACATATTTTAGACTTACGAATGGGATAGATATTATTTCTCAAGATTAGCTGGCAAATCGCTAGAATTTTAAATAAATTAATCGTAACACGCATCGGGATGGTAGACGTGAACGTACTGAACTCTCAGCTTACAGAACGGTATATATTTTTGCTATTTTATGCCCTCACCCTACGGGTAGGAAGGTATATATCATTTGTTGCATCCTTACCCTACGGGTAGGAGGGTATATATTATTTAATATGACCCAAAAGTGTAACACATAGAAGGAGTTGCTTTAGACACTAGGTTTCCATTAACCAAATTCGATTCATGACTTTTTAAGTCGTTTGAGCTATGTTCGTCTGTCAGGCTCGTACGCATGATAGCATTCGAAAGACTTAACAAATTGTTTTGAAACTTTGCATAGAATAATATTTTCCCAAACTTACGGGATTGATACTTGGATTGATACGGGCAACATGGCCACGCCCCTTCTGGTACCTCTCATACATACAACGCGATTATGCCCAAATTTTGTATTTAGTAAAGCTATACCAGGATAAAGTTTTGGAGAAAAAATTGGTAGTCTAGCCACGCCTCTTCTGGTACCTCCCATACAAATGTACCACTCCGTCCACTTAAGAAAACGAGTAATAATATCAATACACCCAACGCGACCGTGCCCAAATGCTATATTCAGTAAACCTCTAGCAGTATAAAGTTTTTGAGAAAAAACTTGAAGTCTAACCAAGCTCCATCTGATACCTCCCATACCCTTCTGGCACCACCCACTTTAGAAATCGATTAATATTATTAAGCGACCTAACGCGATCGTGCTCTAATTCTATCATTTGTAAAGCTATAACTTTAGTAAAACTAAACTGCATCCTGCAGTTTGGTGGAAAAAAATTGGAAGTCTAGCCTCGCCCCTTCTGGTACCTTCCATACAAATGTATCATTGCGTCCACTTTAGAAATCTAGTAATAAGTCTAGCCACGCCACTTCTGGTACCTCCCATTTCCGCCCACTTTAAGTATCGAATAATAATTAAAATACACCCAATGGGTGAGGGTATTTATTAGTCAGTTCACCTGACCGAAATTTTTGTACTGGTTTTTAATTTTACTGTGACAGTATGTACTTTTATTGAACAGAAAAGTAAAATTTATTGTACCAAAAAGTAGAAAAATTTACTCCATATGTACAAAAAGTACTTTATATTGTTCCGAAAAGTACCTTTGATGTACCCAAAATTTCAATAGATGTACCACAAAGTACATTTGTTGTACAAAAAGGACTATTATTGTTTCAAAAAAGAATTTCTTGTACCAAAAAGTACTGTTATTGTACTTCAAAGTATATTTCTTGTACAAAAAGTACATTATCTTGTACCGAAGAGTACCCTTTGTTGTCCCAAAAAGTATATTTATCGAACCACAAAGAACTTTTGTTGTACAAAAAAGTACTTTTGTTGTATCAAAAAAGAATTTCTTGTACCAAAAAGTATTTTTATTGCACTGCAAAGTACATTAGTTGTACCAAAAAGTACATTTATTGTACCAAAAGCACATTTTACCGAAACGTATCTTTGTTGAACCGAACTGTACATTTGCTGTACCACAAATTACTTTTGTTGTACAAAAAAAGTACTTTCATTGTATCTAAAATTAATTTCTTGTACCAAAAAGTATTTTTATTGTACCGAAAGTGCCTTTGTACCATAAAATACTTTTATTGTTTCCACTTCTTCTTTTCTATGAAAAATTACTTATACTGTACCAAAAAGTAACTAAATTTTGCCAAAAAAGACATTTAATTTGGTACATTAAATGTACTTTATACTTTATTTAATCAAAAAGTACTTTTATCGTACCATAACGTACTTTTATTCTACCACAACTTACTTTCAATATACCGGGAAGTAATTTCAAAAAATACTTTCAATGTACCATCCAGGATTTTTATTGTCCCAAAAAGTACTTTTATCGTACCGAAAGTACTTTTAGCATATCAAAAAGTACTTTTACTGTACCAAAATGTAAATTTTTATACCAAAAATTAATTTTATTGTAGCAAAAAGTACTTTTACCGTAAATACTTTTATTGCACCAAAAAAAAAATCCTGTAACAAAAAGTACGTTAATCGTACTCAAAGGTACTTTTAATACATCAAAAATTACTTTTGCCGTACCAAAATGTTCATTTTCTGTACCAAAACGTAGTTTTATTGTATCAAAAAGTACTTTTATCGTACCCAAAAGTACTTTTATTGTACCATAACTTACTTTCAATGTACCAGCCAGGACTTTTATTGCTCCAAAAAGTACTTTTATAATACCGGTAGTAATTTTTTGTATACCAAAGAGTACTTTTATTGTAATAAAAAGTACATTCACTGTTCCAAAAATTTAATTTATTGTACCAAAATGTAAATTTATTTTTGCCGTACCAAAATTTAAATTTTCTGTACCAAAAAGAAGTTTTATTGTATCAAAAGTACTTTTATCGTACTAAAAAGTACCTTTATTGTACCATAACTTACTTTAAATGTATCATTCAGGATTTTTATTGTACCGAAAGTACTTTTTTTATTTCAAAATGTACTTTAAGTATATCAAAAAGTAGTTTTTTTGTAATAAAATGTACATTTACTGTTCCAAAAAGCAAATTTCTTGTACGAAAATGTATATTTGTTGCACCAATAACTAATTTTATTGTATCAAAAAGTACTTTTATCGTACCAAAACGTACTTTTATTGCACCAAAACTTAATTTCAATATACCGGAAAGTACTTTTCTATATCAAAAATACTTTCAATGTACCAGCCAGAACTTTTATTGCCCCCAAAAAGTACTTTTATTGTACCGAAAGTACTTTTTTATACCAACAAGTATTTTTAGTATATCAAAAAGTACTTTTAGTATATCAAAAGGTACTTTTAGTATTTCAAAAAGTACTTTTATTGCATTAAAAAGTACATTTACTGTTCCAAAAAGTACTTTTATTGTACCACAAAATACATTCACGGTACTAAAATGTTCCCTTAATTCGTCAAAAAGTAAATTTATTTTACCTACAAGTACTTTATCGTATCAAATGTTATGTTTTTTTTTACCAAACCCGGTTAATTTCATTTTCCACGTTTTTGTCTAAAGTCTTTTGATCTCTTGCTGTGTAAAGACATATATGAAAGTTTTTTATTTCCTTTTACGTGAAACATTTAAAATCTTCTTCACTACACTTAAACTTTTAATTGTTCAACTACATAGGTACTTAAAACCAATTTTCCAAATATTGCCTATTTAAACACTTTAAGTTACTCTCCTAAGATAAACTCGTACTCGTAATTTATATTCATGTATTTTATGCATCTTCCACACTCTTGGGTTAGGCGAATTAACAAAACACAAAACAAAACAAAAGATGTGCTGCAGTGCCGTCGTTCTCGTTCTCGTCCTCGACGTCAATAGAAATAATTTGGTCTCGGTTGGGAGTCTACGCCACCACCGCCAAAGTGTGTGTGCGACTTATGTTAAAAGTTGCACATTCGTCGTAGTACTCTTACACGTCTTCTGTTGGTTCAATGTATACGACGACGTATTTTCTCTTACCTTAGCAAAAAGGTAAAGAATTAATTGTAGAAGAGCAATAAATACAACAACGTTGATGACAACCACTACAAAATAGGAAAATACATAATATAACGCCTCGCGGCCAATTGGCGCTATTTTTCATTTGCCAATAAATGTTTTGCCGCAACTTGGGCAACACAACGACATACACTGACGCACACACACACTAAATGTTAAGGCCGGCTCTCAGCTGCATACATTTATGGCCTTAGCTGTGACTGTAACTGTGAGGCGACGAGCAAGCAAGCAAGCGAGTGAGTTAGTGAGTGCATAAGTAAGTGGGGCTTAGGTTACATTTGAATTACGAAACCTAAAGACAGCAGTTTTACAAATAAAATCCCATACCCATAGTCCAGTGCAGTGGAGGATCACAAAGCTATGGCCATGGCCAGCTAAAGCGAAAGAGTGGGGGAGGGAGGTCTTTAAGAAAACGAAAAAAAGCTTTAAGCGTTTGGAGCGTTGACCAGCCCGCTGCTCGCTGCAACGATAAAGTTAAATAGCAAAGAATCCATATTAGCTGGAAACCCGCTGACTCTGCTTGGCAAAATCAATCGATTCGACATTATTATTAATTTTTCATAACTTCTGCGCAGGCCGGCAAGATGCAGCCGCCGCCATCAACGCCAGTTGATCCTTGCGGCGGGTGTACCTACGTACGTATTGTACATACATACGTATGGAAAGTTATAAGGAAACTCAATTTCAGCTCCTCTTTTGCCAAGTTAAGGCTAATATTTTCGTATAGCCGCCACCAATCGGTATGTTGTTGTTGTTATTGTGGATTTTGTTTTTTTTTCTCTTGTGAAGCTGTCGTCACCAGTGAGTGAGAAAGCGCCTGGACGACTGGTGACGGTGGTGATGGTGGTGCTGGTGATGCTTTGCTAGAAAACCCAATCTGCTTAAATTTGTAGCAATGTAATAACAACAACTAAATACAAATGAAATTAGGAAAATATCGGCAACTTCAACTTTGAAGTTTATCAATAAGCCGCGCCAAAGCAGATGAAGACGATGACGATGATGTTGTTATTGTCGGTGAGTGGGGAGCATCATGAAGGCGATGTAATGTCGACGAAAAAAACGTTAGCAAAAAAAAACGTAAATTGTCAATTTCGTTTTCTATAGCCAATACTGGTTAAGATGGTTAAAAAGGAAACTATGTTATAGCAGAAAAAAGCTCAAAACAAAATTGGTAATTATAAGTTTGTATTCATGTTAATTTTTTTATAATAAACTATTGGACCCGGCACTGAATCGCTATTGCATAATTGACGAATATTCAAAAACCAGTATAGAAATAACAGTTATATGTACTGAGTGATAAATACTATGTATGATATTGTTAAACTCTTAAATTATGGAAATTTATTGATTTTTAAATAAAAATAACATGTATTAGTACACAATACAACACATGATTTTGGGACTCAATTCTGAGAACTGCATGTGAAAGTAGCCCCAAATAGAAGAAGTTCTGCATCATTCGTTTTGTCATGTTACATGCTATAAGTATGGTATAGGAGAATTGATCACGTCATTGGCTCTTTCTCGAGAACTACTAGTCCGATTTAGCCGAACCATAATTAGGAATTACAATTCCTTTAATCTGTTCATATAACGTTTCCCTACATAAGCAACAGTTTCACTTTTCCATTCATCAAATGATTTTGAACTTTGTTTATTTTGTAGCAGTTACATTAAAACTGTTGTACTCGATGGCGTATGATTTACGTGGAATATTACTTATGATAATCACACGCCACCATATAACAATATAACGAAATAGCCTAAAACGTGACAAATTCCCCTATACGATACATACTAACTTAAAATCGATAGTAACTTAGTATGGCATGTAACTAGACAAAACGAATGATGCAGAACATCTTCTATTTGGGGCTACTTTCACGTGCAGTTCTCAGAATTGAGTTCCAATATTATGTGTTGTACTATGACACAATTACATTCATGTCTGTTAGGGTGACAGCTTAAATTCAACATTGGATTTTCGATAATGTTCGAGTGCAACATTGTGTCAGTTGTTATAAAATAGCTACGGTCAGAATTTGTGCACAATTCGATAACTTTATGCCATGCCCCAAAGAGGTCAAAGGTCAAATCTATTAGAAATGAAAATGAGTTTGTCTTAGACTCGAAAACGGCTTCACCGAACTTTTTGAAATTTGCACAGAATGTAGCTGTGTGGTCGGAGGTGAAAATATCGTACTTTTATATTTGATATACCAAGTGGGCATGGCCCCGCTTATTGTATTCTATTTTTTAAACCGCAATATCTGGAGGAATGTTTCTCAAATCTCCTCGAAAACTTGTGTCAATTCATTTGTCAGCAAAGTTCGTGAACCAACAAAAAATGGGTGGTATCGGATCAGTAGGCGTGGTATAAAACTTGAAACTTGAAACGGCTGTATCTTATGAACTATAAGAGGTATAAAGATGATATTTGTTATGTGTTGTTGGTACACTATGAATTTCAGCCAGGGTGGGCTGTGCCACACCCCATTTAAAAGAAACCGTTATAACAGCCATAAGAATAGTTTGATCGTCCTGTAAATTTCACAGTATAGTAGAGATATAACCAAGCTATGTGGAACCAAGTTGACAAAAAGGGCCGAGGTGCCGCACACACACGTCAATATATGACTATTACATATTTACGAGAAAAAAAGAACAATTCCTTAAGCAAACATTGGTAAAAAATATAGGATTTACTAAAAACTTTCGATCTTACTCAAATTTCCGTCATATATTTATACCCTCACCCTACGTGTAGGAGGGTATATGTATGTATATCATTTGATACGACCCAAAAGTGTAACACAGAGAAGGAGTCATTTTAGACCCTAGGTTTCTTTAAACTAAATTCGATTCATGACTTTTTAAGTCGTTTGATCCATGTCTGTCTATCTGAGACCAAATGTTTTGAAATTTTGCACGAGTTAATATTGCCCCAAAACTATTTACGGTGCTGCAAATGGGCTACTTGGCCCGGCCTCTTCTGTTACTTCCCATACAAATACATCATTTCCCCCACTTTACCAATCTAGTAAAAATATCAATACACCCAACGGGATCATACCCAAATTCGGTATTTAGTAGAACTATAACAGGATAAAGTTTTGGAAAAAAAATGGAAGACTAGTCCCCTCTGGCACCTCCCGCACACTTCAGAGATGTGGTAATAACATCAATTCATCCAACGCGATCGTACCCAAATTCTGTATTTAGTAAAGCTATAACTGGATAAAGTTTTGGAGAAAAAATTGAAAGGCTAGCCACGCCCCTTCTGGAACCTCCCCTACAAATGTACCAATATCAATATATACTAGAACATTTTATGTTTTATTGAGGGTATATGTAAGCCGGGTTTCCCGACTGAAACTTTCTTACTGGTTTCTACATAAAGTGACACAATATTTCGGTCGAACATTTTTAAGAAAAAAAAAATAATCGTCCAAATCGTGTATAGGCGGATATACGTGTAACAAAGATTATCCCCTCCGTCTATTATTTGAGACTATAATATCTGTCTGGACCGGCCGTGGCATAGTGGTTAGACCACGCGACTACCATGCGGGAGATCCGTGGTTCGATTCCCGGCTCGAGTCATCTACATTTTTCTTTAATTTCCGGACTCCTCGATGTTTCAGTTTTTTTTTTAATGTCTGTCTTTGTATTAATAGCTGTAGTATCTGTGTATAACATTTTCTATCTCTAGGGTTAAAAAATACTTTTGTCAAACAGAACCCACTCACTGATCAGTACTAAAAATTCGTCTACGTTTTCACAAAAACTATTTGCCACGACCCCAATTGTCCGCTGATCGAAAAGAAAATTTCGTCTACATATTCATATCTGATGTGCGGAGTGCTACCTGTGTACGTAATATCATCTTTCAGGGGATAAAAAACCTTTTCGCAGCGCCACATCTGGCTACTCCGCTCACTTATCGAAAATTTGTAATTGTTGTGCCGAATAGTCTCTATATATCAAGTTTTATCTCTTTAGGGCTAAAATATGGTTTTGCCACGCCCTCACCGCCCACTTATTAAAAATTTAAATTTCTTCTGCAAATTTCAATTAACAGTGCCGAGTACTATCTGTGTACCAAATTGTACATCTTTAAGGCTAATATATAGTTTTGCCACGCCCCATCCGCCTAAGTATTTAAAATAAAAATTACGTCTGTAAATTTTAACCAATTCTGCCGAGTACTATCGGTGTACCAAATTATATCTCTTTAGGGCTAAAATACAGTTTTGCCACGCCCCTTGGCACTGATTGAAAATAAAAATTCCGTCTAAATTTAAACCAATTCTGCGAAGTACTGTCTGTGTTCCAAATTGTTTCTCTCTTGGGCTAGCATATGGGTTTGTCACGCCCCACCGCTCACTAATCGGATATTAAAATGTCATCTGCAAGTTTCAAGCAATCCTACCGAGTACTACTAATATAGTTTTGCCACGCCCCCGCCGTCCACTGAATGAAAATTAAATTTTCGTCTTCATATTCATAAATGTATTACAGAGTACTATCAGGATATGAAATTTTATGTCTCTAAGGCTTACATAAATTTTGCCACGCCCCCTCTGCCCTCTGATTGAAAATACAAATTTCGTCTGTAATTTTCTACCAATCTTGACGAGTACTATCTGTGTACCAAATTTTATATCTCCAGGGCTAAAATACAGTTTTGCCACGCCCTCACCGCCCACTGATCGAAAATTAAAACTTCGTCTGCAAATTTCAACCGATCCTGCCGAGTACTATCTGTGTTTCAAATTGTATCTCTCTAGGGCTTAAATATAGATTTGCCACGACCACACCGCCCAACAATCGAAAATTAAAATTTCGTCTGCATATTCATAAATGTGTTGCAAAGTACTATCAAGATATTACATTTTATCTTTCTACGACTCAAATACAGTTTTGCCACACCCCGTCGGCCCACTGATTGATAGTACATATTTCGTCAGTAAATTTCAACCAATCCTACCGAGTACTATCTGTATACCAAATTGTATCTCTCTAGGGCTAAAATATAGTTTTCCCACGCCCCCTCTGCCCACTGATCGAAAATTAAAATTTCGTCTGCATATTCATAAATGTGTTACAGAATACTATCAAAATATCAAATTTTACCTCTCTAGGACTTAAATACAGTTTGGCCACGCCTCCACCGCCCACTGATCAAAAATAATAATGTTGTCTGCAAATTTGAACCTACAGCGCCGATTAATATCTGTGAACCAAATTTTTTCTTTCTAGTTTTAAAAAAAGTTCTGCCACGCTCACTTCGGCCATTGGGTCAAAAATTTAAGAACCTTATTTAGTACCTCTAGTACGTTATAGAACGCAATCTTTAGATAGTTTTAGTGTAAATATGGATTTTAGTTATATTAAGAAAAGTGGGCTTAGAAATGGACGTAAACAAAGTTGCTTTTTCATAAAAAGCTCATTTGGTCTATTACGAACATGTAAAAAAATAGGTCGACGAGTTCTCAATTATACTCTTACAATGCTCATCAATTCATTTATTTATATAGGTTACTTGGTAATTACATTGACATGTCGGCAATTACCAAATGTAAAGAATATAAAATGATCTCAATAAGTGAGTGCTTCCTTTGTTGTCATATTAGTAGTCAATAGTTAACCCCTTCTTTTTCCAACCCAGACACAGTCACAAACTCATTCATTACAACTTCCATGGCGATGAACCAATTTGTCTGCAACAATGTGTCACGCTTTACTAGTGTAGCGACAGACAATTGCCTCCGTCTTCTTCGTCGCCTAGACATCAAAGGCCATTAAAGTGTTCGCACGTACTTTCTGGACTTCCGTTTTGGGTGAATACGTTTTGGGGTATAATCATTAATATATTCTAAACGTGAAGATTTGGTTAAAACATGATTTTCGGTTACATTTAAACGTTATAGCAATTGCATTAAAGCAATTGCGCCGCCGCGCATGCGCACACGTCATTGACATCACACGCATTTTAGTTAGAATATGACACGAGTGTCAGAAGGAGTTGTGAAACCCTTTACTACAAACACTATTACTAAGTTAGCTTTAAAAGTTCTAACATTGTCACATATCGAACATTCTTTGATAACTATGGCATTTGTTAAATTCATAGCACGCGCCGCCCTGTGTCATCATTCTTCATGGGTGATTATTCAATTTTGTGCTAGTTAACGATGTTGTTTGCCTTAAAACAATAACAAAAACACAGTTTGTTAAATCTGCCAAACTAAGTGAACAAGAAAAAAAAAACAAACGGATGAATTAATTCTTATTGACTGACCCCCTGTCCCCCAACTTTGGTATAAATGTTATCTTAACGTACATACGTCGTGTATGTAGGATGTTTGTTTGTTGTATGCCACCGCGGGGCATACACACATAAAACATGAGTATGTAATGTGCAGCGATCGACCGACCACTTACAACTCACATCTTTGTTAGGTACGATCCCATATTTCTGTTGGTAACTCAATTCAATATGCCATCCATGGTGAATATTCATTGAATATTTATAGTACTCGTATGTAGTAGGTACCCTACATTCAACAAGTATTAAACAATATTTTTGTGATCTTGAAGATTCGAGATTGGAACATTTAGATTAATGTACTATTGGCCATCTAAAACTTTTCTTGAGACACAGAAGAGATGTTCCGTACGGCAAACCGAGATATAACTGGTTAAAATGTTGAAAAAGTGTGACCATTAAATTACACAAGGGAACAAAATTGAACTTTTTGAGTGTTGTTTGGAATTCGATACCTGTTTTTTACTAATTTGGGGTCGCTGATTTCAAATCTAATCTCCATTTTTCTCCATCAGCTCGAATTTTTAAGTTACAGGTACTAATCGTATTTTCGACTTTTTTCCAAAAAATTATAGTTCAAAAAATCATAATTGTTTTTTCATAAGCCGGATTTTAAAATTTTATTTTTTTATTAAAGATATCATTGTTACCTTTGAAAAAAATCAAATTTTTTAATATTACAAAAAAAAATGACTGAGTAACGGCTGTTTTATTCAAAAAAAAAAAAAAAAATGACACAAAAAATTACACATTTTAATTTTCTTCACGCTGAAAGTTAATCGGTTGGGGTCAAATTGTTATTTTTATTAGCTTTATTGAATATCATATTAAGATAGCTTTCTAAAACATGTATGTACATAATAATCGATTGAAAATTGAATGAGTTATGCTAAATTCGGTGATAACAGATTTTTCGCAATTTTTTGTTTTTACCCAAAAAAAATTAAAATTTTGTATTTTTAAAAATCATGATAAATTTGCAAATTTATTTATAGTTTAATTTTTAGTTTTGCCTCCTATTACAATATTAATTAACAGACCAAATTTAATTAATCGGCAGGTTTCAATTCGGAAGTTAAGGAAGAAATATTAATTTTCCAAAAATAGGTAATTTTGTATGGGAGGTACCAGAAGGGGTGATCCGATATAGTGCAAATTCATTCCTGATTTATATTTTCATAACCGTAAAACTTCCGCATAGTTTGACTGAATTCAGTGTACTTACAAAAAATATATGTATGTAAGACTATTGGGGTGAGTTCGGTCATTTGTATGGGAGGTACCAGAAGGGGTATGGCAACGCTTTCGGTTTTTCTAGGGTTTGTCTACTTTTGCAAGATAAATAAACAGACCAATTTTCAATATCCTCCGGTAGTCTGTTTGGCAGCTATCGAAGATATATTAATAATCCAAAAATAGGTAATTTTGTATGGGAGGTACCAGAAGGGGTGGGGCTATTCCGCCCATTTACAATCTCATAAGTTCGTTTCGAAAAATATTAATACTGATAAATTTTCATAACGATCCGTTAAGGTTTGCTCGAGTTACACTTTCACAAACATATTAATAAATGTTATTTTTGTATGGAAATCGTGATTTTTGTAAATTTAGTTATCTCAGTAAATTGTTGACAAAATCAAAAGTTGTGCAGATATTTTAATGAAATAAAGCTCATTTGATTCAAACTATATTAAACTAAATGTTTTAAGGCCAACACTGTGATTTTTGTTGCATTATTTTTTTTTATGAATTTTTAAAAAACTAATTTTATTTTTTTTTGTAAAAATTTTGTTTTTTTTTTTTAAAACTACAACGATATCTCTGAAACTACTAAGTCAAATTAAAAACAATGTAGGCACGGATTAAAGATAATTTTGTTGACGAGTTTAAGTTTTTTTTTTTAATTGAATATGGTGAACCGTTTTCAAGTTATTTAAATATTTGTAGTGGAAGTTCCTTAGTTATGGACATAACGGTATATCGCGAAAAGTCGAGCTGATACAAAAAAACCAAGTGCAGATTTGGATTCAGCGTCCCAAATTACCTTTAAAACAATATTCAGTTCTTAAACAACAAATACCTTGTTCCCTTGTGTTATTAATGCAGCCAACTTTATAAAACGAATGATGCAGAAGTTCTTATTTTTGGGGCTACTTTCACGTGCAATTCTCAAAATTGAGTCCCAAGTCAATGAGCTGAAAAATTTTGTACTGTTGTACCTATGCCTGATATTTTTAAAATTTTAGATCTTAAAGGTTCGGCATGCAACATTTAAGATATTGTATGTGTATTTCTGTAGGACGAGTTGGCCGATTTAACTTATTTTTCGTAAATATTCGTAAAAGTCTGAATAAAATTTCTGTAAAAAAAAGGTTGACCACGCCCATTTCTACGCCGACTTTTCCAAATATATTTAAAATTCCAGAATCCTTTTTTATAGATTCCGCTAAAAATGTACTATGTACTATGTATATCTACTATGTACTATGTATATCGAAATTATCAAAGACTATATTTTTTTTAAATTTTTGATCTAATGGGCGTAGTGGGCATGGCAAAACTTTTTTTTAGAGCTAGAGAGAATAAATTTGGTATACAAATAGTACTCGACACGTCAGGTTAAAAATTTGGGACGAAAGTTTTATTATCGATTGGTGGGCGGAGGGGGCGTGGCCAAACTGTATTTTATCTCTAGAGATATAAAATATGATATACTGATAGTAATCTGCAACACAATCTATATATATAAAATTGTGAATATAAAGACGAAATTTTAATTTTCGTTCATTGGGCGATGGAGGCGTGGCAAAACTATACTTTAGCCCTAAAGAGATAACATTTTATACACAGATAGTACTTGACAGAATTGGTTGAAATTTGCAGACGACATTTATTTATTCAATCAGTGGGTGGTGAAACTGTATTTTAGCCCTAGAGAGATACAATTTGATACACAGATAGTAATCGGCATGACAATCATGAATTTTCAGACGAAATTGTTATTTTGGAATAGTGGGCGGAGGGGGCATGGCGAAACTATATTTTAACTATAGAGAAAAAAAAATTTATACACAGATAGTACTTGGCACTAAATGATTAAATTTGCAGACGAAATTTTTATTTTGGTTCAGTGAGGGGAATGGGCGTAGCAAAGTTATATTTTAGCCCTAGAGAGATACATTTTGGTACATAGATAGTACTCGGCAAGATTGGTTGAAATTTACAGACGAAATTTGTATTTTCAATCAGTGGGCCGCCGGGGTATGGCGAAACTGCAATTTAACCCTAGAGAGATAACATTTAATATCCTGTTTGTACTCCGCAACACAATTATGAATATGAAGAACAAATTTAAATTTTATAGTTCAGGGGGCCCCATAAGCCCTAAGCATGGCGAAACTATATTTTAACTATGTGGAATTACAATTTGATACATTGATAGCACTCAGCACGTCAGGATTTAATTCGCAGACAACGTTTTTATTTTGGATTAGTGGGCGGATGGGGCTTGACAAAACTAAATTTTACCGCTAGAGAGATAACATTTTATACACAGATAGTAGAGGGCATTTTAGGTTAAAATTTGCAGACCTACTTCTTTTTTTGGATAATTGAGCGGAGAGGGCGTGGCAAAACTATATGTCGGTCATAGAGAGATGCAATTGGATATAAAGATAGTACTCGGCTTTATAATTACAAATGTTCGATATCTTAGTCCTAGAGAGTTACAACTTGGCACACGCGTAGTATTCACCACTTCAGATTCAAATTTTCAACCGAAAATTTTATTTTCGATAATAGGCAGATGGGGGGTGGTGTATGTATTTTTTTTTATCCCTAATGAGATGACATTTTGTGGGGGCATGCCCAAACTATATTTTAGCCCTACAGAGACACAATTTGGTACACAGATAGTACTCGGCACTTCAGGTTCAAATTTGAAGACAAAATTATTATTATTTATAAGTGAGCGGAGGGGGTGTGGCCAAACTGTATTTTAGTCCTTAAGAGATTAAACTTGATATATATAGAGTAATCGGCACAACAATTAGAAATTTTCGATTAGTGAGCGGAGTAGCCAGATGGGGCGCTACAAAATGATTTTTTTTATTCCCAGAAAGATGATAATACGTACACACATAGCACTCGGCACAACAGATATGAATATGTAGGCAACATTTTCATTTTCGATCAGCGAACAGATGAGGGTGTGGCAAAATAGTTCTTATAAAAATGTAGACGCAATGTTAGTACTGATAAGTGAGTGGGTTTTGTGTGACCAAAGTGTTTTTTAATGGACTTAACTTAAAAAAAAAACTTAATTTTCCTTTACACTCCATGAATAAGGTATGGGATAGCTTCTCGCGTTGTACGCTTTCTATTTTAAGATTCACAACTAATGGCACTTACTTGTTAATCGACGAATGCAAACATGACTGTTTGAGAAGCTTTTACTCGACACTTATACTGCGACGTTGCTGTCGACAACATCGAGGGGGCGGGCAATTAAAGAAAAATGAAGATGACTGGAGGCGGGAATCGAACCCCGAATCTGCCGCATGGTATTAGCGTGTTCTAACCACTATGACACGGCCGGTCCAGACAGACATTATAATCTCAAATAATAGACGGAGGGGACAATATTTGATACATTAAGGCGGCAGCGATATGTATGAACGATTATTTTGGCGGTATTTAAAAAATGTTCGTCCGGAACATTGTGTCACTTGATGTAAAAAAATACATGACGGAAATTTAAGTAAGATCGGGGTGTTTAGTAAATCCTAAATTTTTACCTTATGTTCAATTAAGGAATTGTTTTTATTCAAACAAATATGTAACTGTCAAATATAGAAGTGTTCTCAACTAAGTTCCAAATAGCCTGGTTATATCTCTATTATATTGTGAAATTTTCCGAATGATCAAACTATAATTATGGCTGTTATAACGGTTTCTTTTAAAAGGGGCGTGGCACAGCCCACTTCCACTCTGGCTGTGATACATACTGTACCAACAACACATACCATATATCAACTTTATACTTCGTATAGTCCATAAGATACAGCCGTTTCAAGTTTTATACCACGCCCACCGATCCATCCCTTTTCTTGTGAAATCACGAACTTTGTTGCCAAATTGCATCCACACAAGCGATTTTAAGGCGATTGGAGAAATATGGCGGCTCTAGAAATGGCGGTTTCAAAAAAGCGTTCAGTGGGTGGGGCCACGCCCGCTTGATAAAAAATGATCAAACAATGAAAGTATCCTATTTTCACCATAGGCTACTGTCTACATTCCACACAGCTATATTCTGAGAAAATTTCGTTTTCGAATCTACTCGGTTCTAAAAAATGCAAACAAACAAATCCAAACTGATTTTCATTAAAATAGGTTTGACCTTTGACCTCTTTGGGGCACGGCATAAAGTTATCCGATTGTGGTCATTCCGCTCGAACATTACCGAAAATACAAAGTTGAATTTTCGCTGCCACCTTAACAGACATGCATATACAGACAGAATAGCTAATTTCGATAAGGAAGAGGCGTGGAAAAATCATCAGAGATATTTTTTTTAGATACTTGATACACACATGCGTCGGTGAGCAGAAGAGGACGTAGAAAACTGTTTTTTAGGGGAATATTTGTATACAGACGAATTCGGCAAGTAAGCGGAGGATGTGTGTGAAAAGCCTGCAAGCCCAACATATTATTATAGAGCTTAGGAAGCGTTTCCAAAGTATGTTTAAAAGTAGAATATGTCAGTACTTATTACTCTAAGGCAATTCCGTGAGATATGTTTTATTAAGTTATACCCTCACCCTAAGGGTAGAAGGGTATATGTATATCATTTGATAGGACCGACCCAAAAGTGTAACATATGGAATGAGTCAATTTTGACTCTGGGTTTCTTTGAACCAAATTCGATTCATGACTTTTTATGTCGTTTGTTTCATGTCCGTCTGTTTGTTCATCTAGTACGCACGACAACTTTCAAAAGACGTCACCAATTGTTTTAAAACTTTGCATGGGTTAATATATTCCCAAAACTACTTACGGGATTTCATATGGGCTACATGGCCATGCTCCTTCTGGTACCTCCAATACAAATGTATCATTTCGCCAACTTTAGAAATCGAGTAATAATATCAATACACCCAACGCGATCGTGTCCAAATTCTGTATTTTGTAAAGCTATAACTGATTTAGTTATGAAGAATAAATTGGATGTCTAGCATTGCCCCTTCTGGTACCTCCCATACAAATGTACCATTCCGACCACTTTAGACAGAACATCGAACCATTTAACACACCCCTTCGGGTACCTCCCATACAAATGACCGACATCAAGGTAAACTTTTATTGAAAGTTGACTTAAACAATATAAAATTTTTCAGCTCTTTGATTTGGGACTCAATTCTGAAAATTGCAAGTGAAAGTAGCCTCAAAAATAAGAACTTCTGCATCATTCGATTTGTCATGTTGGCTGCATTAATAAGACAGTACAACACATGATTTTGGGACTCAATTCTGAGAACTGTATGTGAAAGTAGCCCCGAAAAGTAGAAATTTTGCATCATTTGTTTTGTCAAGTTACATGCCATAACAATTAAATGTTAATAACACAGTACAACTCATGATTTTGGGACTCAATTCTGTGAACTGCACGTGAAAGTAGCCCCAAATAGAAGAAATTCAGCATCATTTGTTTTGTCAAGTTACATGCCATAATAATTTAATATCGATTTGAAGTTAGTAAGTATCGTATAGGGGAATTTGTCACGTTTTAGGCTTTTTTATTGTAACTGCTACAAAATAAACCCAGTTTAAAAACATTTGATAAATGGAAAAGTGAAACAGTTGCTTATGTAGGGAAACGTTATATGAACAGATTAAAGGAATTGTAATTCTTATTTTTTTTTTAAATCTGTTTCAGCTAAATCGGACTAGTGGTTCTCGAGTTATGTCAAACAAAAGAGTCTAAAACGTGACAAATTCTCCTATCTGTTAATCGGTATTAAATTATTATGGCATATAACTTGACAAAACGAATGATGCAGAATTTCTTCTTTTTGGGATTACTTTCACGTGCAGTTCTCAGAATTGAGTCCCAAAGTCATGTGTTGTACTGTGTTATATAATTAGTTGAATTCAGTCCCAAATCAATGAGCCGAAAAATGTTGTACTGCGTTATATTCATATCCTTAGCTTTGCTCTGTATTCCTTATAAGAGTTTATCAACAACTCAGTTGTTATGGTTCCCACAATGACATCAAGCCGTAGTCAATCGATCATTGATCATTGTTTTTGGACTTTACCTTCATATCGTCAATGACCATCTAAACTTAGGCAATGAAAAATAGGTCATGTAATAGCCAAACGTGTTGTTTGTGTAACAATTCCTAGTCCTTTATGTTAGCACAACATATAGATTTGAGTATTTCTCTCACTCTCGCGCTCGCACTCACTAAAGCCACTAATCATAATGTTTTGTACGGCGTTACAAGTTACTACACAAACATTTGTATGTACATATTTAGTACACTCATAAAAATGCCCATATGATGTATTGTATTGCAAACGCCAGTCGACATAGAGTCCACCAAAAAAAAAGAAAAAATATGCATCAATCGAGTAAAATACCCTCCAGACATGGAAAATTCTATGGCTGTGGCATTTAATTTCTGTTTTGTTGTTTTTGTTTTCTGCTCCTTTGCAGTCTTTTGGCAAAGAATTCTAAACGTTTTATTGATACAACGTAACGATGGACAACGGCTTAAGTCTCCCACCCCCCTACCACCTCCCTTTGCCCCAAATCGTTGGCGCAAAAAAATGCCAATAAAATAAATAAATAATTTAACGGTGTCATTCACAACATAAAGTGTCTGCATATTAAACGACAACGACGACAGAAATAACGCCAGGCCAACAAACGACGACGAACGACGACATAAATGAACACAGATACGCAAACATTTTGAACGTTTCAAGAGACCGATTGATTTATGCCACCGGCATGTTACAAGAGGAGTTAAGAAAAAACCCACATTGTTGATGTCAACGGTTGAACAAACATGGTCACCACCACCATGGACGACGGACACGGACTACTCACAACTCGCGTACTACTCACACGAGTGCGGTGTACACCACACGCGGGGTACATGATAAATTCATTCATTCATTGTGGCTGCGCATGCGCATGCGCAACTTTTGCACATTGATATTTCAATGATCTATGGGTGCAGAGATATTCATAGCAACATTATACTTATGTACTCGTACGATTACTTATGTGTACGCATTGTTATTTTATTCTTTTCCGACAAAAGCGGAATTTAGACACACACACACACTACCATCACCTCCATCACCCTTTTTGCCCATTACCACCTTTATCATCATGGCCAATTTCTTTGGTGCAGTCATATTCATTTGGCTCTGTGCCTGGTGGTAAATTGTGTCGTTGCCAACAACTTCTTAAATTTCATTTAACACCAGGCATCGTCACTATCGTCCATTATCCCCCCTCCCCCTGTATACACCCCTTTCGTGATTAATAAACATTAAAACTGTTGTAATTTCAATTAATTTTGCATGGAGGATGATGCACCACTTTGACTTTAAAAGATCTATGCTGAGCAGTATGCTGCGGCGCAGTGTCCTGGGCCAAGGGACTGTAGGTAGGACACTGAGAGAGAGGGCATTAGAGGCGAGTTAAGGGAAATTGTGGTACAAAATGGGGCTTTTACTTGAGTGTACATTCTTAATTCTTTTATATAAATAAAAATGAAAATTACTATTGAAAATGCGTGGACCAATATGACTACCACAGTACAACATTTTTCAGCTAATTGATTTGGGACACAATTCTGAGAACTGCACGTGAAAGTAGCCCCATAAAGAAGAAGTTCTGCATCATTCGTTTTGTCATGTTACATGCCATAATAATTTAATACCGATTTGAAGTTAGTAAATATCGTATAGGGGAGTTTGTCACGTTTTAGGCTCTGTAAGGCGAATCACAAAAAGGTGGTGGACGCGTGAGTTGTGTCTGAAGCGACGGGAAGTCAAGCGTTTCCGAAAGCGATTCCAGAGGGGTCGGCGGAACAAAGTGGATGACTTATGCCAGCTTAGGGACGCATATATGCGTTGCTTGCGTGAGTACAAAAGTTTGATTGAGTGCGCGAAAGAGTAAGTTTGACGTGTTTTTGTACGGTGTTACCGTCCTTCCTTCTTGGCAAGAATGTGTGAATGTTGTGATGAATGAGTTCTTTCCGAGGATGAATGTCGTACCCCCTCCACTAGTGGAGGTTAGGGGTAGACCTCCTGAATTGGAAAGATGGGAGATTGATGTGAGTGTTGGTCACAGAAGCAGAGATAGAAGACTGGCTACATGTATATCCCGGTTATACAGACTCAAGGTCCGATTGTACAGGGCCGTAGCCCGGTTGTACAGACTTAGATCCTAAAGGATCAAGGAGAAAGCACCGACGATCGTTGTAGAAAAACGTTGTCTTCTTATATTATGGGTGACATGAACCAAATAAGAATTATGAACTTTTGCGTTGCTGACCGATGATGCTGTTTTGTAGTGGTATGGTAAGCGTCGCGACAGCCTTTGCATTGCTGATCAATGCTGCTGTGTGTATTGTGTGGCTGTATGCTATGCCCCCTTTTAGCGCTCGCGTTGCAACCTTTTGACATTGTGTAGTGGGAGAGCACCTGGTTGGCATTCGTAAGATTGCGAGTTCGAATCCCACTGGAGTCGGTTTAAAATGAGGAGACGAAGGTCATACCCATACGATGACACGTCCCCGCCCTCCCAACCACCACCACCTTTGTGGATAGGCTTCCACCTCCAAGGCAGTTTAGAAAAGACCTTCCCGATCTAGAGCGTGAGGTCCAACGCCACAAGAGAGAACGTTTGGAGCAAAGAAAATATCTGATATTCACTTTGGCGCAGTCGCTAAAGTCGTAAATAATAACAGAGTGAACGCCGTGCTAGGAGAACACCTTCCATCAGTGGCTTCGGAGGAAGAGGTTTTACCACGACATATAGTTCTCGATTAAGAGAATATTTAATACGTAGACGAAATTTTAATGTTGGACCATATGGGCGGAGTGGGCGTGGCAAAACAATTTTTAGAGCTAGAGAGATCAAATTTGATACCCATATAGTTCTCGACAACGCGAATATGGATATGTAGACGGAATTTGAATTTGGACCTAATGGGCGTAGTGGGCGTGGCAAAACTTTTTTATGAGCTAGAGAGATAATATTTGATACCCAGATAGTACTTGGCAGCAGAAATATGAATATGCAGACGAAACTATAATTTTTGACCCAAAGGGCGGAGTGGGCGTGGCAAAACTATTTTTGCAGCTAGAGAGATAATATTTGATACCCAGATAGTACTCGGCAGCAGAAATATGAATATGCAGACTATATTTTTATTTTTGGCAAAATGGGCGTAGTGAGCGTGGCAAAATTTTTTAGAGCTAGAGAGTTGAAATTTACTGCCTAGATAGTACACGATAACACAAATATGAAAATGCAGGTGAAAATTAAATTTTGAACCCAATGGGCGAAGTGGGTGTGGCTTAAGTTTATTTAAGAGCTAGGGAGTAAAAATTCGATACCCATATAGTTCTCGACAACGCGAATATGGATATGTAGACGGAATTTTAATTTGGACCTAATGGGCGTAGTGGGCGTGGCAAAACTTTTTTAAGAGCTAGAGAGATAAAATTTGGTACTCTGCTAGTGCTCGACAACGCGAATACGAATATGCAGATGAAGTTTTAATTATTGACCTTATGAAACCCAAATAGTACTCGACAACAAAAATATTAATGTGCAGATTAAATTTTAGTTTTGGACCAAATGTGTGTAGTGGGCGTGGCATGCAAGAGAAATACAATTTGAAACTCATGTAGTACTCGACAACAAAAACATGAATGTGCAGATGAAATTTTAATTTTGGACCCAATTAGCGAAGTTATTTTCGAAATGGGGGATTATATTTGATACACAGATTTGATATACAGATAAAATATTTTAGTTCGATAAGTGCACAGAAGGGTCGTGGCAAAAGTGTTTTAGGGCTACACCAATTTGTTTAATCAATTCTATACACAGATAGTACTCGGCACTATAACCATGCATATGATGGCGCGAACATTTTATTGTCACTCGGTGGGGAAAGGCGACGTGCGAATACTGTTTTTAGGGTTATATAAGGTAATATTTGTACAGAGGAAAGTAAGCAGGCCCAACATATTATTATCGTGCTCAGGAAGATTTATGTTTAAAAGTGGAATATGGCAGCACTTATAACTGTGAGGTAATTCCGTAAAATATATTATATGCAGTTAATATTTTTAATTTTCATCAAATATGCAATAGTGAAGCATTGCTAGGTCACTTGTTTCTTACATTATTTCTTTTTACAATAATTATTTAACTAAACATAAACATAGCATAATAATTTTTTTCAACTTATTAAAATTTTTAATATTTTTCTGTAATCCCTAAAGGAAAATAAAACAAATAAATAAATATCAATTTATGTTAGTGTACCAAATGATCAATTTTGGCTAAACGTTCAGAATAGTGTTTTATTGTTTGATATTTTCCGGTCAAATTCAGTGTCACGCACTAGGATGACGCGTTTCGAACTCCATGACGAGTTCATCTTCAGACCTCTTTGTGACGAACTATTGCACAATGGTACATCATCAACTGTTATATATTTTCAATTATGTCAAACATGTACATGCGAAGTAGATATCAGCCGAAAATGTCCAGCACCAATTATTTGAATTTGACCGTTAATATTCAAACATGAGAATGGAGGTTTTTTTTTCGCACGATTCCCTTTTTACATCAAAGTTCAAGCATTTTACAAGAATATTAGTTGGTAAACTATGCTTACTTCAAGTTTCAATAAATAATTATGAAATTTTTTTAAATAATTCATACTATGTATCTTATCTGATATAGATTCAATGTTGTTAATAATGAAATATTAATTATTTTTCTCTAATTTTATGAGGTGTGTGGTTATAATTCTATTTTTAATTGTAAATTCAAAATAAAGCAATCATTTCTTCCCATTTCCCACTGGACATATTACTCTCAATGTAATCTCACAATGGTACTCTTACATTTTCAACTTAACCTTAACAAGTAATCTCCCATCCCTGTTGTGTAATATCTACGACGTCGCATCTGTGTGAAATCTAACACGCACTAATCATTATAATGTTACGATTACGATTGCCAATGGCCAACAACACTCAACGCGAAGCATTCCCGTAGCCAAGCACCTACTAGCACTCTAGCTCTAGCATCTAGCTAGAGAGCACTGACTACAGGGCCCAGCAACGTCGTCATCGGCACCTGGCACCCTGCTGTGCTTTAAAGATCGATAAACAATGTTTATGTGAAGTGTAAAAGACATCCTGCAGATGATGATGATGATGATTTTTACTAGGGCCTAAACATTTGTACAACATCGTTTTGCCAGCGGTTTCATGGTGGTGGTGTTGGTGATGGTTGTAGCAGGTTGCATAAAATTTTATTGTAAATTTAGTCGGCGTTAGTGGAAAATCAATTAAAATTACTATAATCTTTGAAATATGAGTTAATCATTACGGGTAACCACTAAGCAAATGATGTGATGATTTGTTTTTCCATTTGTTGCTTTTTCAATGCGCAGGTTGGGGGCAACAGCATCTTCATCATCGATCTCTCTGCCACTCTCTCTCTCTTTTTCTCCAATAGAAAAGAAAGTTGTCCCCTTTGGGGCCATTTATTATGTGTGATACCTAACGTATTAGTCATGGTTAGTCATATGTTTTGTAAATTGTAACATTTAAATTCCAATTTGTGTTACCAATTTTTGTTTTGAACTACTTAGTGAGCTTAAGTGTGTGATAGATAGTATGGCGCTAGAATGGCTGTTGCTTAGTATGACTCATTCTATTGATCTGTTATAATGTATTCTCAAAGACAGGGAGGAAGAGAGAGTAATGTATTCTGTAAGACAGTGGGGGAAAGAGGGAGAGAGAAAGATAGAAAGAGAAATAGAGGGTTTTAAAGGCAGTGTGTTATTGTAACCGTTAATCAACTGAAACGCTGAGCCAGTTAATAGCGGATGTAATATAAATTAGTATTGATAGAAATATAAAAGCGTTCGACACTGTTGTTATGGATTAGGGGAAAGAAGGAGCTGATTATAATATTGGAAGAAAAAGTTTTACATGGCAGTAAAATATAAACCTTTGAAAGTTTCATAATAGTTAACGGCATTAAATATTTGTCAATACAAGTATACGAGTATTAATCATTTTAGTAAACAAGTGTAAAGGCGTAATATGGAACACATATTAACTGACCTAACAAATATACAATGAGTTATTGTTTTAAGTTTGTTTAAGTTGTTAAGTATTTTTGTACTTAAAATAAAAATTCTTAATAAGGTAAGTTAAAAAGTTCGTTTCTTAAGTCTTTTGTTTAAGTTACATATTACAAAAAATTTCGTTTCTTAAGTCTTTCCTTTAAGTTACATTTTACAGAGTACAAAAAAACAGCAAACGCAATTGTTGTTAAAAAGTTGACAATACTAAAAGAAATTTATCTCGAAATAACAAAATAAAATTAAAAGAGCAGAATTTCGTATTGCTGCAGACGGAATAAGAATTTTATAGTTTTTTTTTTATAAATAGTTAGTTAATATTGCATGAGTTTTGATTTTGTTAATAGTACAAACAAATTAAATATCTCATAGAAAACCCTTATTGTCTAATGGAAACGTGTACAATTTTGAAACAATAAGTCGAGCTGAGGGAAACTATATAAAAACAGTTTGAATAATATACATATTTACATATCTATATGATTATAACACAGTACAACATTTTTCAGGTGATTTATTTGGGACCCAATACTGAGAACTGCACGTGAAAGTAGCCCCAAAAAGAAGAAGTTCTGCATCATTCGTTTTGTCAAGTTACATGTCATAATAATTTAATATCGATTTGAATTTAATAAGTATCGTATAGGGGAATTTGACACGTTTTAGGCTATTTTTTACATAACTCGAGAACCACTAGTCCGATTTAGCTGAAACAAATTTAAAACAATTAAGAATTACAATTCCTTTAATCTGTTTATATAACTGGGTTTAGTTTGTAGCAGTTACAATAAAACTGTTGTACTCCGTGGTGTATGATTTGCGTGGAATATTACTTATGCTAATCATACGCCACCATATAACAATATATCAAAAGAGCCTAAAACGTGACAAATTCTCCTATACAATACTTACTAACTTCAAATCGATAATAAATTATTATGGCATGTAACTTTACAAAACGAATGATGCCGAACTTCTTCTTTTTGGAGCTACGTTCACGTGCAGTTCTCAGAATTGAGTCCCAAAATCATTTGTTGTACTGTGTAAATTAATTGAAAAGCATTGTTCGCCGCAGTGAGATACAATTTGGGACACAGGTAGTACTCAGCACGACAGGTTCAAATTTGGAGGCGAAATTTTTTATTTTCGATCAGTTGGCGGAGTGGCGCACAGAGCTTAGTCTTATAGACAAAAATCAAAAAAATGTGCTCTAAATGTCATAAAAATTATACTGATCGATAGATAACAGCACAACTGAAATACATTTTAAGGCACTGGTTTCATATGACTCTCCTAGAAGTCTGATGGAATTTAAAAAAAAATCCGAAAAAATTTAAAATTTTTTATTTAGACAACAGTGTTGTTAATAGGCCCAAAAGAAAAAAAATTGTTACTAATTTTTGCCACAACCTTAAAAAAATTGAGTTTTAAAAAAGTTCTAAATTGTATTAATTTTAGGTAATTTTGTTTGGAAGGTACCAGAAAGGGTCCGCCGATAATGTCCATATTTATTCCTGAGTCAAATTGTCTGTACCGCACATCGTACGCAAAACATCACTATATTCAATGTACTTACAAAAAAGATATGTACATAAAACTAAGAGAGATCATTTTGGTCATTTATATGGGAGCTACCAGAAGGGCGGGGTTTTGGTTTTTGAGGGTTTGTTTTTTATGAAAAGATAACTAAGCTGGCCAAAATTAAAAATTCTCCAGTTGTCCGTGTGGAAGTTATTAGAGATTTATTATTTTTACAGAAATAGGTAATCTTGTATGGGAGGTACCATAAGGGGTTGGGGGTTTTTTGGCCAGCTGTAATCCCATTACTTCATTTTGGAAAATATTAATACTGATTCAATTTTCATAAAGATCAGTTCAGGCGGACATGGCTCAATCGTCTTAAATATTCATGAAACGAATTTGGTCTTAAGATACTTGGAGTCTAATTCGACTCCTTTAAAGCGTTACACTTTCTCTCGTATCAAGAATACCAAAATATATATATATATATTTTCTAGAAACTTTGGACAAAATTGGTTCATTAACTTGGGTATAATAGGCTTATGAAATTTCGAGACCCACTGGGCACTTTTAATAGGGTGCATCAAAAAAGCTGGTCCAATTCTGCTTAAATTATGTACAATATATATAAAAAAATAGCCAGAAAATTAAGATTTGTAAAATTTGGTCAAAAGTGATCAATGAAATAGGGTGTTATAGTGTGATATATTTCCAATGTCAATCCAACCACTTGTATGGGAGGTAACTGATACTTTGTGCAAAAATATCAAAAGTTAATATATTATGTTCTACAAACAAAATTGGTTCATTAACTTGGATGTAATATGCTGATGAAACTTTAAGACAGACTGGAAACTTTATATGGGGGGTACTAAAAATCCTGGTCCGATTCTGCTCAAACTACGTACAATAGAGATAACAGCTAGTTCTGCAAACTTTGGACAAAACTGATCAATCCAATCGGGTGTTGTAGTGTGATATAGTTTTAAAGCACATCCAATCATTTGTATGGGAGGTACTCGAAGGCGTGGCACTTTTGGTCCAAACTTTCAGATTTTCTTAATTTTGGCTTGATACCAAGAATCACTAATTTTCATGTTGTTGAAACTACTTCTTTTTTGTCCCATTGATGTATGGGAACAAAACACTGTGCGACGCTCCTTTTCAAGGATAAACATTCACATTCCTTTTACACAAAAATAGTAATGTTATTCTTTAAATAAAAAAATATATATTGGTGAAACCTACAAAAACATAATGTTAAGGCTTTTCTTAGTTTCTTTTAGTTGCCATAAAAGTTTCTTTCTAAAAAGTTCGTTTCTTAAGTCTTTTGTTTTTTTTTCACAAAATTCAATTCATCTATTACATTTTTAACTTAAAATATATGTTGATGAGACTTACACAATATAATGTTAAGGCAATTGTTTTTTTAGTTTCCACCTAAACAAATTACTGTATAAAAAGTTCGTTTCTTAAGTCTTTTGTTTTTATTTTCTGGTCTTAGTTACTTATTTAAGAATAGAACAAAGACGAAACGTAGTTATTATAAAAAATATGGCAATAATAAAGAAAATTTAAATCGAAGTAACAAAAACAAAAAAATGCTGAAATTTCATTTAGTCTAAATGAAACTTAATATTTCATAGGTAAACGAGTTAATTAATATTACAGTAGATTAAATTGAGTAGTAGTAAAAATATTTACGTATCACTTCGAAAAACATTATTTTTTAGTATAAATATTTTTATTTTATTTTAAACTATCCATTTATATACAGTGTGGCTAATGAGTATTGCTACGAAAAGTGCATAAAAAATTTAATGTCTATGTAATTTCTCTGTTGTTTTCAATAAGGTCGGGTTAATGTTGCAATTGAATAAAACAAGCTGTGTGTGGGATATTAACGACTCTTTTTTTGTTTGAAAGCCTGATGTATGCCATTATGTGTGGAATATAACATTTATGGACATTAAGGACATCAGTCGTTGACGGCTTATTGAAATAGTCCTGCGAATTTAGAAACTTCTACTGAAATCAAATTGCATGATCTTGGTAACCACCGCGTCTGCCGTGATGTATGAGCAACGCGGACATCGTTTACATTAAGAACATTTAATTTGATAACGACAAGTTTTTTGATTTGAATGTGCTCCTAAAGCATGTAACTTGTCATGGTGATTTGGCATCAGTAATTGAAAAATTAGTAATAAGTTAGACAGACATCACGAAAACGGTATGACCCTTGAGGGCTACCAACATCGATCCATATTAGATGAAAAAGTACCTCCGTCCTATAAGCGGACCTTAGAGAAACAAACTTACTGGTATTATAATGAGTTGTAACTGCAGCCTTCTTAGGCATTGCGAAGTACTAAGTATAGTAATTGAATTTGGCGGTAAATATAACACCTAAGGCCGTCGTTGTATGGTTGGAAACGATAATTTTTAAATTGTGTGTAATTGCGGCCGACCTTGGCATGATGGTTAGAACACATGACTATCATGCAGGAGACTCGGGTTCAATTCCTGTCTGAGTCATTTAGATTTCTTTAATCGGCGGGGGCCCGTATCAATGTTGTCGACAGCACCGTAGCCGCAGCTTAGCAAACATCTGACGTTTGAATCACCTTTTAACGTTCAAATCATCTTAAAACTGTAGGTCTTGTTGTGTGGGACCGGCCGTGGTACATTGGTTAGAACACGTGACTTCCATGCGGGAGATCCGTGGTTCGATTCCCGGCTCCAGTCATCTACATTTTTCTTTCATTGCCGGCCCCATCGATGTTGTCGACAGCGACTTCGTAGTATAAGTGTCGGGTCAATCGGCATGTCTAGTAAAAGCTATTCAAACAGTGACGTTCGCATTCGTCGATAAACAAGTAGGTGCCGTTTGTTGTGAATCTAAATAGAAAGCGTGTTAATTCACAACAAGAATATAATCGTGTTAAGCGCTCAAATATGAAAAACTCTCTCATGTCTCCTAAATATGAGGTAAGGGGAAACTACGGAAGTAAGTGGTAGTAGTTAATTAAATAAATTGTTGCAGCCTTAACTTCCAAAGCTCAACTATTGTCAGCTAACTCATACTATTATGGTCTTAACATAATGTCATAGTCCTTTTTCTTATTCTTATTTGGCAGCAGCTCTAGAAATTCATCAGTATTTGCATTCATCAGTATTCCGTAAATAGTTCGTCACATCATGTTTAGATAACAGCTCTTTTATCTGGTCCATCCATCGGAGTTTTGTTTGCCCACACCTGTGCCACCCATCGAGTTTATTGCCGAAGACGTTTTCGTTTATTTCGTCGTTTTCATCCTTTCGTACAACGTGTCCAAGCCAGCGCATTCGGTCTATTTGAATGCGCTTGACTACGTCGATGTCGTTGTACAGCTCATACAACTCATGTATATTTATCTCGAAAACTTCCAAAATAGATTGTTCCGCCTGTCTGCGAACCTATTGTATATTGACATCCCCCCACCCCCACAACTTTATAAGTAACCCCAAGTATTGTATATTACTAACTTATAATGGGGTAAGATGGACTTTAGTCTTGGGTATGATGAACTTCAGTCTTTTACATAACACACTCCACAGGACTTTGTATGTGATGTGTAAACGGCTGATCCCGCGATAGTTGGTGCACACACTTGGATCCTTCCTTAAGCACAGAATATAAAACACTGAGATTTCAATCAACGGTCATGCATTCCTTAAGACAAATCGTGTTTATGAGCTGGTGTATGTATGTTGCCAGCTCATCGCCTCCGACTTTAAAAAGCTGTGCTGGCTGTCCAGCGGCTTCCGCAGCTTAATTTTTTCTAACTGCTATTGCACGGATTGCAGTGCTCATCTCGTTGTGGTTCAGTGGCGGACAATCTACTTCTTCGTCGTTGATTGAAGTGATTTCGTCACTTATGTTAAATTCGGGAACGAGCAGAGTATGAATATGTTTCCTCCATATTTGAGGGACATTCCTCATCGTACCAGGACTTGTCTGAGCGTGGATTTTCATAACCAAGTACGGTTGTTGAGGCAGTGGTCATATGCTTCCACTGCGTATCAGGAACATCAGAACTAGGGAAGTTTGTTTGCAGTAATTGAGAGAGTTGGTTGGTTGGTAGGCATTGGCTATCGCGGTGCTATGCAAATTTGTGACATCTAGCTTCCTTTGCATTTGGTTACGAGCGTTTTTAGCAGTGTTTTTGTACTGTGGCATAGTGGTTAGAACACGCGACTACATTGCGGGAGATCCGTGGTTCAATTCCCGTCTCCAACCATCTACATTTTTATTTCATTGCTGGCTCCCTTGATGTTGTCTACAGCAACTTCGCTTCATGTAAAAGCTTCGCATTCATCGATAAACAAGTAGGTGCCGTTAGATGTGAATCCAAAGTAGAAAGCGTGTTAATTCACAACATCTCGAACAAATTCAAACTTTAGCAATATTTTTATAATATTAAGGGAATTCAAATCCACTTGAACTTAAAATACATAGAAAATTTTGTTAAATTCATAAAAATCGAAAAAGTCAACTCTCTTTTTTCTCTCAAAATCCTCCAACTTTTCACTTGGGAATTCAAAACGATGTAGAAATAATTTCCGTTTATGATTATACGACACAGTACAAACATGTCTGCAAATGATTTTTCAGTCAGCAAGAAGGCTATTGTTAACTTTTGGTTTCTATTTTACAAGTTTTCATTTACTAAGAAGAAGGGATTCGTTTCCACTTTGTTGCTGTTGTTGTTGTTGTTATTTGGCTCCCAATGATCCATGATGAAAACTAAGCATAATATGGGAGCATAGATTCATTTCCCAAAACTAAACCAAGAAAACTAAAAAAAAAATAGAAGGGAGACAACGCCACCAACCTCCAACTCAGAGGCAAACAACAATAGCAGCAACTACAATAATCTAAAGGCGACGAGACGGCGTCAGTATTAAAACTGATTGTCTCGTTGAGCTGCCTCAAAAAAAAAGAGTGAAAAAAGTGAAAAAAAACTATAGTTCAAGAAAGAAAGAAGTAATACAAAAAGGATTCTTAGAATGTAATACAACAGCGAGTCGTCGACGTTGTCGTCGTCGTTTCTTGGGCAGAAAATCCCAAGACGAGACGACGAGTAGAACTTGTTCAACATTTTGGGATTCTGTTGTTGCTGCTGTCGCTGTTGTTGTTGTTGCTGTTGTTGTGGAAGGAAACAAACAAAATAAGTGTGCAATAATTTGTTATTTACAACAGCACATTAATTTCCTCTTTTCTGCTTTCACAATTAGCAATGCAACTAACAGCAACAGCAACAACAACAGCTACAACAACAAGAACGCCACAACACCAACAACATTAGCTGCAGCAGCAGCAGCATCAGCATTTGTTCATGTTGTCGTCCCTACCATATTGCTGGTCATGTTGTTGGTGGTGTTGTCGTTGTATAGAGGTAATGGTGTTGATGTTGATGCAGCATCATTGCATTGCATTGCTTTGCATTGTTGGGAATTCTGTTGTTGTTGATCTCATAAAAAGAAACACCTTTTTTTCCTCATTTGCTGGCTATTGCTGATGGTGTTGCTTCTGTTGGGGGTTTTTTTAGTAATGTTGTTGCTGTTGTTATGTCTCCTTCTGTTAAAATTTCTTTGTTTTGTACAATTGTTAGTTGTCACTGAATAAAATAAACACAATACTCCGCGATAAACAGATAGACATACATATAAATATATAGATATATGTAAGTATACATATGCATATATGTATGTAAACACTGTGATGGCTCTCAGTATGTAGTATGTTGCTTCAATGTTAGTATGTCTGCATGTAGGTTTCTTTTGTCTCAATGTTGCATGTTGAACAAAACTGTTAATAAAAAAAGAGGCTACTGTTTTTATTTTGCCACAATACGAGGAAGAAAAGCTGACTTTCTGTTAGATTTGGACACGTTTTCCTCGGAAGCCAACAAAAAAAGTATTTATTTTTTAATAGTACATTTTGGGTAATAATTTGAATAATGGAGAATATAAGTAACTGAGTATCAAATGTTTTGGTGGATGATTGAAACCCTAGAGAAAAGAAAAAATCGCGCGCGCTAGGTAAAGAAAGACGTTTATGTACGCATTTACCTTTTGGGAAAAGTCAATGCTGCATACTAGGTAAAATTGAAGACAATGGTAACGCTTGCTGTGACGAAGGATATAATGAGCATATGAGGGAGGTGAAACGCATATTCAGGCGAAAAATGAGTCTATGCGAGAAAAGAGAGAGAGAGAGAGAGAGAGAGCCAGGAAATCGAAAAGAACAGGGATAGAGGTGAAACCTGAACGTTCTACCAAAAGGATAAAGGCAAAGGCTTTCGAACAGGGATCCCCACCTGTAAGGCCAAGGATGGAAATCTGGCCATGAACACGCGGAGTGTGCTGTAAATATCAAGGGGACACTTACGTACTCTACTCGTTCCCGAAGGCAGCATAAGTGACGTCAACACGGCAATCATTGACGATGGAGTAGATTGTCCAGCACCGATGCAAAACGAGATGAGCACTGCAATTGCACGGCTTAGAAAAAATAAAGCTGTGGACACCGGTGGACTGCCGCCATAGCTTTTTAAGACCGTCGGCGATGAGCTGGTGACGTGCATGCAGCAGCTCATAAACACGATTTGGCTATAGTAATGCATGACTATTGATTGGAATCTCGGTGTTCTATATCTTGAGCTTAAGAAAAGTCATCCAAGTGTATGCACCTACTATCGCGGTTTTAACCTTTTACAAATCACTCCTGTGGAGTGTGTTATGTAAAAGACTAAATCCCATCTTTCCCAAGACTAAAGTCAGACACTGATCCTACCTGTCTTACTCTGGGAGTCTTTGAGAGAAAAATAAAAAAACTTAAATTCCCTTTACACCCCACGAATGAGGTATGTCACAAATTAACAAGCTTTCTATTTTAAGATTCACAACTAATGGCACCTACTTGTTTATCGACAAATGCAAACGTCACTGTTTGAGAAGCTTTTACTAGACATGCCGATTGACTTGACAATGATACCACGAAGTTGCTGGGGACAACATCAACAGGGCCGGCAATTAAAGAAAAATATTTTTTTTATTTTTTTTTTGTGACTGAAGCGATCTTCTGCATGGTAGTCGCACCATCATGCCACAGCCGGTCTAAAAGAGAAAAATACTTCGCAAAATATTTGGACCTATCGTCGTTAACAGCGAGTACCGTCGTCAAATGTGACCTTCGACAGCTCAGTGGAAGCGACGAAGATTTGCAATCCGATGGTGCCTGGTTCGATTCCCTGCCAGGGCACTGGCCAAAACAACATCGATGACGATTTACTTTCGAGTTCTCCAGCCCACAAAACTCATGCTAGATGCTTCCACTACAAAAATCCAACATTGGAAAATAAATCAACAAAGCCAGCTGGCGCCATAATCGGATTACATGCCCGATCGAGTGCCGATAAATTGAGAAAAAATATAATAGGTATAAAGAATTATCACCTCAGCTACTTCCTCCAGCGGTTACAACAACAACAGTCGTCGAATGAACCATGAACTGTATAAGCTGTACAACGACATCGATGTAGTCAAGCTTGTTCAAGTATACCAAATGGGCTGGCTTCATCGCCAACCACTTGGTCATTCCAACGAAGCTTAGGTCTACCTGCTCCGCGTCGTCTTTCTCTCTGGTGCAGTTACATCCATCCTGGCAACATGTCCCAGCCATCGTAGTCATTGGATTTTGACTCTTTTAGCTACGTCAATGTCGTGGCAGCTCATGGTTCATCCGATGGCGAAACTCGCCATCGACACAGATAGGTCCATATGTTTTTCGGAGTACTTTTCTCTCGAATACTCCCAGGTTTTGTGTGTCTGTTGTCGTAAGCACCCACGATTCGGCAGCATACAACAGAACGGGTAAAATTTGCACCTGGTATAACTGTTTCTTAGTATCCCGAGATAAGGTGGTGTTTTCTTGGCTGACACGTCCCCATCGAGAGAAACCTTTGTTCGTTGACCGAAGATTTCGGCCAATGGTGGTTCTTCTGCAATATGGGCCAGACAAGTTGACACCAGCCTTTCTCATCACTTTCTCTATAACTATAATTAAATAGTGTACAGGACAAGCTATCACTCTGCCTGAGATCTCTTTCCGTATTGTATAGTTCAGAGAGATCCTTACCAATCTTTACCGAGGATTTGATGTTTTGCAAGGTACATCTGCAAAGTCGAATCACCTTTGCGAGAATACCAAGCTCAGGCATGACTTCATATAACTTATTCCCTATCGGAGTGTCGAAGTCGACAAAGAGGTGTCGATCTGCTTTTCATAATTTTTTCCCCAGAATTTGTTGTCGTAGAGTGAATATTTGATTCATCGTAGATTTACTAGTTCTAAAGCCGCACTGATATGGTCTAACTAGTTCTTCTACAATTGGCTTTAGACATTCACACAATATGCTCGAAAGGACCTTGTACGCACTCAGTAATAGGCTTATTCCACGGAAGTTCTTACAATCACTACGATCTCCTTTCTTGTATATGGGACATAACAGACTGAGACTCCAATCCCTGGGCATGCTCTAATCTAACCATATGTTTTCCATGACCTGATGCTTGCTCCTAATCAGCTCCTCCCCGCCCACCTTAAATAATTCAGCAGGGAGACAAACTGCTCCAGCCCCTTTGTTAATTTTAAGGCGGGATACTATTGTCATGGATTGGTGTCTGTATCTAGTAGATTTCTGAAATGTTCTCCCCATATCTTTTCGGAAAGTTATCCGGGTACGTCACCAGCTGACCACCGCTGCCCTGCAGGAGGGCAAACCTGTTCCACACATTCTTGCCTTAACTCTCTGGTAGAATTTTCGTTCTTGCCCTCTTCTTCGAAGGAATACTGGGCACTCATCCTGCCTCTTCTTTAGCTCTTTCTTTTTCCGTCTGAAGAGGCGAGTAGCCGCTCATCTCTTCTCCCCGTGTCGTTCTCCACGAACAGCTCGCGTTGCCATTGGCTGCAGTTTAGCCCTGTATGCAGCATCCGTCTCTCTCGTGGCATTGCGACATTCATCGTTGTACAAGGCATTTTCTTGAGACGGTTTTGAGTACCCAAGTGCGTTTCTCGCAGTCCGGGTTAAGGCATTCCGTAGCAGTTGAGTTATATTGTTGTTGTTATAACAGCTGGAGAAAGTAGCTGGGGTGGTAATTCTTTATACCGATTTTCAATTTATAGACTCGATTGGGCATGTAATCTGGTTACGTACTATTTACGCCATGCTTAACCTTGTGCGTACCTTCACAGCGGTAAGGTAGTGATCGGAGTCAATGTTAGCACCCCTGATCACTCGTACGTCCAGAACACTCGATGCGTGCCTTCCATCGACTTCCATCCTCGTCAATTTATCTGGAGATAACCATGTTTCCTTATGAATGTTTTGATGGTATAATCTAGTACAGCTAACTACCATATTTCTTGCCGCAGAGAAATCAATCATTCTGATGCCATTGATCGACGTTTCGGTGTGCATAGTGAATTTTCCGATGGTAGGCTCAATACAGTTGCCTAGTACAATTTTGATGTCATGTCTCGGGCTACGGTCATATACATTTTCAAGGCTCTAGTAGAAAAAGCCTTTGTCTTCATTGCTTTTCTCTTTTGTCGGAGCATGGGCACGTATAAGTGTTACGTGGAACAACTTTCTTTTGACTCTTATGGTGGCTATTCGTGCACACAGCGGGTTGAACCTTGAGATTTGGTGTCGCCGTCTCTTGCCAACCACAAATCTACCTACAAACTCGTATGGCAGCATGACCACTATAGTAGATGTTGCACGTCTTCATGCGCGAGCACGTATTTCGTCCACCGGATTTCCTGTAAAGCTGTTATGTCAGCCATGTATTCTTCGAGGACTTGCGCCACTTGGATGGAGACACCTGGTCTATACAGTGTTCTAACATTCCAGGTGCATATCCTTAAATTATGGTCGTCAACATTTTGGGGGGTCCGTTTGATTTGGCGTATGATTTACGTGGAATATTACTTATGATAATCATACGCCACCATATAACAGAGCCTTAAACGTGATAAATTTCCCTATACGATACTTACTTACTTCAAATCGATATTAAATTATTATGGCATGTAACTTGCCAAAACGAATAATGCAGAACTTCTTCTTTTTGGGGCTAATTTCACATCTAGTTCTCAGAGTTGAATCCCAAATCAATGAGCTGAAAAATATTGTACTGTGATATTACTGTAGATACAAATTAAGAAAGATTTTCATAATTAGGATTTCATTCAAAGTTTGAAGACATTATTTTTATATTATTGATACTATACCCACATATCCATTCAACTGACATAGGTATTGTTTTTCGTCCCTTAAGGACATTAATGGGAAATGATATAAAGACTTCATGCATAGTTTTAAGAAGCAAGAACCGATGCCTTCCTGAATTAATCTCCGTTTTGCGGATCTCATACACCTCAATACCGTGGGGTTAATTGTAAAGTTGGCGGGCGACTTCAATATACATTAGCTTTCGATCAAAATGTTATTGACTTCGGGTTCTGAAATTACTGATTTTTTTTTTCATAAACACGATACTTTCCTTCTGCTTGTTGGTGATTGAATCACAAAGTAACAAAAACAATGAATAAACATAAGTTTATTCACAGTTCAAAGTGTCATTTTACCCTTTGGCCCTTTTTATAATTTTAAATTTGCTATAGCTGCTTAGAAGCCACTTACATGATTTATTCGTACTATTCACTAATGAATCATAACAATTTTCACCAAAGGTATATCTGACCATTTGCTGAACCTTATTTGCATGTTGGGCTTTTGTATCACTCTGTTGTTAACTTTGATTTAATAGAATTTTATCAGCAATTAGTGAATCTTAAAAATAAAAATCTTGGCAATTTTGTTGACTCTGTGTTGTTATATAACTATAGTTATCTCTCTGTGGTTGTATTTTGTTGTTGTTGTTTAGTTTTGTAAAGCCATATTGAATAATCAATGATTTAACTAGTTGCTATTTTAATTAATATTACAATATTATTCATAACAATTGCCATATGATTAATACCAGGAGCGTACAACAATAAAAATAACTAATATCATTGGTCATTTCCACACAAGTAGCTGCTGGTCGTTTAACGTTGATTATATCGTTGTTAAGAATGAATCAAATAATAATACTATTACATACTTACTTAATCATATCGCTTATATCTAAGACAATGTGCCTTAGTATGCATGCGTGTGTGTGTGTGATGAGTATAAGCAAAAAAAAAGTAATTAATTGTAATACGATTATAATAGTTATTGGCAAAGTGGTGGCTACGCTCTTTACTGAGCGCACGTGTATGTGTGTGTGCGATCTTACCATACAAAACACTTCACAATGTCTGTTTCTAGTTTTGGTTTGATAAAAATGTTTTCCCTGAAAACGTCAATGATTGGTTAGATTCGATGATGTTTAACGCAAGCGCGCACACACACTCTTACATTTACAATAAAACCATAGCACGTGAACAGGCCTAGCGTAACGTTGTTGCTCACAGCTTAGATAATGTGGGCTTAAACCAGAGAGAGGGAGAGTCGGATGGAGTCAGAGCGATAAAGAGGGTGAGAGAGATTGAGAGTAGTGGTTAGAGCGTATGGAGCTTAAGGAAAACATTGAGGCAGAGCTTCTCAAATGTTAAGCTAAGGTACCAGATAGGTAATAATTCATATGCTGGAGTAAGTGGAGAAAACAGAAAAATGGGTTCACTATTGTTAGGCAAAAAACTTCAACTTCAATAAAGTCGGTTTTAAAGATTGAGGTGTTTTTTCTGACAAAATTCAGTTACAAACATATATATATGTATAAATATGCAAAATATAAATGGTGATTCAGATAGAGGTGTTTTTTTTTAACATTGTATTAAACACTTAAAATCTAATTGGTTGTCAAAATTGTTGTAATGAACCGAGAGTGTAGTCTCTGGCATTTACTTTTTAAAGACTATTACCTTCAATTGTTGGCCGGGACTATTCAGAAGGTCCAACTGATTGATCATGATTTCCAAGTATCTTTCAAATTACCTGAGCAATGGTGGCATTTAAGTCTTGAATCACAACTGGCTCTCTTAAGGTTAAGAGGCTAAGATGCTACGCACGGTGTCGAATTGATTGATCGCCGTCTTCAGCCTTACTCTCCACAATATTTTCCTCACTACAGATTGGATGTGATATTTACGGTGGGTGGCGTATTAACATACATACTACCTATTATAACATTTTATTGCGAATTTTATCAATCAATAAATAGGAAAAAAATGGTGATTCAGTTAGAGGTGTTTTTTTGAACATTGAATTAAACGCTTAAAATCGAATTGATTTTTGGAATCGTTCTAATAAAACGAAAAAACAGTCTCTGTCTTTTTAAAGACTATTACATTCAATTGCCGGCCGGGACTATTCGGAAGGTTCAACTAATTGATCATGGCTTCCAGGCATCTTCCGAATTGTGAATGTGATTAATGTTGACTTCCAAGTCTTGAATCGTAACTGGCTCATTGAAGCATATTAGAGGCTAAGATGATGTACATGGCATCGAATCTCTTGATCGCCGTCTACAGCCTTACACTCCGCTACAGCTGTAACATTTTTCTCACTGAATGTGATATTTACGGTGGCTGGAGTCTCATAAACTGAGGCTCAAATTTGCGGATGATTGATAGCAATAGTAGACTCATTAGGTCGATTAAGTATACCATACATATATTGTGTGAAGTAAACGAAATATATTCGTGACAAATTTTCAAACAGTACTATATACATATAAAATGACACTTTGGCACCATTCCCGTATGATTTGCAATAAAAAACCAAATAATAAACAAGCTTCTAAACAACGATTGACCTTAATGCCAATCGTTACACAGTGGGGACCAAAAGTCCGTTTACATTTGAATCGTATGTCGGCGTCGAGGAGCAATGAAAAATTGGCGCTCCTTACAACATACAGCATTGAAATGAAGCTACATTGATTCAATTGATTAGAAAAAGTTCGAGAAGAGAGGTTTAAGAATAATTCAATCACGATACGATACGATACAATCACGATAGAACACCAATGGATAACGAAAACGTAGATCGTGTAAAAGCGTCTGTTCGTAAACAATCTAGACTCGCTAGTCGGGGTAACATGTTGCATGTCTCACTACTCAAAGGTTTCAGCTTGCGAAATTTTTGGGCAAAAAGTAATATCCAAGAGAGATGATATTATTTGGTCAACTCGTTGCCTACTCTAACACATTACAACATTTTTCAGCTGATTGATTTGGGACTCAATTTTGAGAACTGCACGTAAAAGTAGCCCCAAAAAGAAGAAGTTCTGCATCATTCGTTTTGGTGAGAGTTCATGAACTGGGTTTATTTTATAGCAGTTACAATAAAACTGTTGTACTTCGTGGCGTATGATTTTCGTAGAATATTACTTATGATAATCATACGCCACCATATAACAAAACAGCCTAAAACGTGACAAATTCCCCTATACGATACTTACTATCTTCAAATCGATATTAAATTATTATGGCATGTAACTTGACAAAACGAATGATGCAGAACTACTTCTTTTTGAGGCTGCTTTCACGCGCACTACTCAGAATTGAGTCCCAGAATCATACTGTGTAATTCCAAATGGATTTTTTCTTTGGGGTTGCCTTAAATGTTATGTTATCAACAGCAACCCGTTGTCTCTTGAAGAAGTAAAGGAACGTATCGGCAAGGATATGCTGAACATTTCACGAAACATCTGTCCAGCCGTTATTGAAGCGTCCTAATCTATGTTGCTATGTCAAAATATCACTGCTCGGCATGAAAATTGGCTTCAACACTATTTCTGCTGATTCTTATATATATAACGACATCCTGAATCCGCGTATCACCCCAATTTTGCTCCCATCAAGTTTTAACCCCTCAGTAGGTGTTAAGAAAAAATGGCTGATGGGGTTTCATTTGTACCCGCTTTGAGGTCAAAAAAATGCAATCCCCGCAATCGCAGCTGGTCATATCGCAAACATAATTTTTTTTACATTTGTGTACGCTTACTAGGATTAGTATTGTGTAAGAGTTTTCGATTTCGATACGGCTTACCCCTTAAAATCAAGAGCCAAAAAATGGGGGAGATTGGGTTGGGTTAAATGGCTGCGCATCGTGGTTAAGAGTGGTGGGGAAAAAGGGGGAAAATTGAAATTGTATAGCACTACTACTCTTTAAAATAAAATATTTACACAAATTTTAGCGATTCTACGTTTAGCCGTTTGATCTGGTGCATGGTACCTTTTGAATCCCTTTTTTAGCCTTTGTACCCTAAAAGTTTGATTTTCGACAAAAATGCTTTCGTACTGCACAACTATTCTATAAATGGAATATGCACCCCAACCTCTACCTTTAGCTGTTCGATTTGGCCGGTAGTACCAATTTTATTCCTTTTTTGGTCTTTTTAACCCTAAAAGTACGACTTTCGAAATATTTTTTCATTTCGCACAACTGCTCCATAAAATAATTCTTCACCCCAATTTTCGCGATTTTACCTATAGCCGATGGGTATGGACAATAGTACCAGTTTTATCCCTTTTTTGGCCTTTTTAAACCTAAATGTACAAATTTCGAATATAGATATGTATCGCACAACTACTCCTTAAAATACCTATTCGTCTAAATTTTCGCTATTCTACCTTTTGCCATTTGATCTGGCTGATAGTACCAGTTTTATCCCTTTTTGGCCTATTTACCTCTTAAAGTACGAATTTTAAAAAACCTCTCTTATTATATAAAGGACGTGCCCGTATAAATGATCGCGATTAAGTCCGTTTTTATCCCTTTAAGTACAAATTTCGAAAAAAAACCTTCGTATCGCACAAATACTCTATAATATATGAAGTTACCCCAATTTTGGCCGATAGTACCAGTTTTACCCCTTTTTGGCCTTTTGAACCTTAAAGGTATGAATTTCAAAAATTTTATGCATATCGCACAACTGCTCCATAAACTAAATATTTACGACAATTTTCGTGATTTTACCTTATGGACTGCGTGATAGTACCAGTTTTATCCCTTTTTGACCGTGTTTAACCCTAAACGTACGAATTTCGGAAAATCCCTATGTATCGCACAACTACTCTCTTATTATATAGAGAGCATGTCCGTATGAATGATCGCGATTATAGCTTTACCCGTTTGGTCCGGGTGATAAAAACATATAAAACATATTCACCCCAATTTTCGTGATTATATCTTTAGCTGTTTGTTTTGTCCGATAGTACCAGTTTTGCCCCTTTTTGAAGTTTTAAACCCTAAAAGTACGAATTTCGAAAGATTTCTTTCTATTGCTCTACTACCTCACAAAATAAATATACACCCATATTTCTGGACATTAGTACTAATTGTATCCCTTTTTAGGTAATTTTGCCCCTAAATCCCTAAATTTCGAAAAATATCTTTTGTATGACACAAATACTCTATAAAACACATTTTCATCCCAAATTTCGTGAATCTGATCTGTCCGATAGTACTAGTTTTATCCCTTTTTGGCCTATTTACCCCTAAAAGTACGAATTTTAAGAAATCTCTGCGCGCAGCTCTCTAATTATATAAAAGCATAACAGTATGAATGATCGCAATTAAATCTTGATCCGGTAGGCCTATGCGATAGTACCTGTTTTAACCCTTTTTTGGTAATTTTACCCCTAAATCCCTAAATTTTGAAAAATCCATTTTGTATCACGCAACTACTCTACAAAGAACATATTTACCACAATTTTCGAAAATTCTACCTTTAGCTGTTTGATTTGGTCGATAGTACCAGTTTTACCCCTTTTTAGCCTATTTAACTCTAAAAGTACGAATTTCGAAAAATCTCTTTGTACTGCACAACTGTTCTAAAATTATAATATTCCATCCAATTTTCGAGATTCTATCTATTACTTTTGGATCTGAGCGATAGTACCAGTTTTATCGCTTTTGCGGGCCTTTTACCCCTAAAAGTATGAATTTCGAAAAATCTCTTCGTATTGCAAAAGTATTCTATAAATTAAATATTAACCCCAATTTTCGCCGATTTACCTTGAGCCATTTCGTCTGGGCGATAGTACTAGGTTTTACCTCGAAAGACGATTTTTTTAACGATTTTATAACGATTTTTTTTAAAAGGGGTGTGGCAGCGCTTTTTTTCCGCAACAAAAAAATTTTTCTTTTATGACCTACATAGGTAACAAATCTCTTCTTTGTTCGTCTAAAGGTTTATGAGATATGGCCATTCCAAATTTTGAGCAGTTTGAGTTGTGTGACGATATTTTTAAAAGGGGCATGGCACCGCCTTCTTTGCACAAAATAGTAATTTTCCTTTTACGACCTGCAAATGTATCAAATCTCATCTGCGTACTTGTAATGGTTTATGAAATATATACATTTCAATTTCCAGCTGTGTGTGCGGTGTCACTATTTTTTAAGGGGCGTGGCACTGCCCTTTTTTCCAAAAAAGTAATTTTCCTTGTACAACCAATATATGCACCAAACCTTATCTGCGTACTTCTAATAGTTCATGAGATATTGTCATTTCAAATCTCGAGCTGTGTGGGAGATGCCACGCCCTTTTTATCTTGTTGCAGTGCGAATTTCCAATGACTACTTCCTATCGCGCGCCTTTGGCATAAAGGGAACCTACAGGCCAAATTTCTAGGTCAGTTATTTTTTTCTAAACTATTGAACAGATGAAATTTTTTGTAAATAATTGAGTTTAAGATATTCTCCCTTATTATGTATGTCGTAGTCACGTCGAATCTTTGTCGTTTTTCAAATATCGCATCGCTGATGTAGTTTGTGAGACTGAAATACGACTTGTCCTTGCTCCTATCATGTTTATATTTATCAGATGATAAAAAATTCTAAACACTAAACATTTCTGTTAATTATTACTAATTTTATTCAAACCGACACAAAAAACATTCGAATTTTGTCGAAAGTCGGCTACGACATACTTAATTAGGGGTATTATATGTCCGAACCTAACAAAAAGTTTACATACTACAAGGGATATGACATGTGAATAGTCTTACCATTTTAAATTTGTTAGTGGGACCGTCGATAATATATCATTTTGCTGGAAAGTTCTAAATACATCTCCCAGTCCTACATCGATTCTACCACAATCTGGCATCACAACTTACCGTAAAATTCTCTAACTACTGTATCTTAGTATGATCGCGTGTGTGTGTGTGAGTATGTCCGTGTACACCCAAGGGGCGTTACCAATCTCACAGCTGGGCTAACACACACACCCACAAACATTCATATAGCCCAAACAAGTTTTCCTCTATCTTAACAGCCGCTACTTACACACACACTCATACTTTTGGCTTACAACAAACCATAAAAGAGTTAGTTGAGTTGATGTGAATGTGGTGCTTGCTTGCTTGGGGTACATCATGGTCATGTGTTGTTTGTGGCCGTAACCAACGTTCAGTTTCTATTTGAAACGCTCTTAGATCATACTTAACAAATCAACCGATCGCTCGCTCGCTCGATCAATTTCAGTAAATACAAAACAGAAAAACTTAGTCCGATGCGTTTTGGCATCTTCCAGTGAATATTCGTTTCGGTTGCCGTCGGTCTGCAATCGGTTGTCGTTGCGTTCGTCGTCGTCGTCGTTTTGGTAATCTCAGAAAAGTTCTAAAAGGGTTCTACGTTTAGCAAAGGGTCTGTTGGTGTACTTCAGTGTTGCGCAAGACGCCAAGCGATAAAAGTCATTGTCGAGAGATGCGTGTTGTGTACACGAGATAACGTGCATGACTGGCTAAGAGTAAAAGTAACGTGTGACGGTTATGAAGACGGTTAAAAAAATAATGTGAATTGTTTTTAAAATACGTAAAACAAAAAATAAACTAAACAAAATAAAGCTTAAAATTTTTTAACAATAGAAAAAAAGAAAGGAAAAAATGTTACATCAAGAATTACAAAAAAGTGTGTGTAAGGTAAAAAAAATCATGATTACAAAGATTTAATATCGAAAATGAAAAGATGATAAAATCCTTGATCTAACTAATAGAGTGATAATATACGAAAGTGAAGTGAATTGCACGAATACTTTATTCAATTACAAGAATATAACAAAACAACAACAACATATTAAATCCAAACTTAATAAACTATATTTAACACACCCCACCCCCACCCTTACTTGGATATAGATAATTAACGCGCTGCATTATGAGTTTGTAAGTATCAATTTTGAGGAATTTAGCAATCTGGGCATGAAGCATTGACGTTTGCGTTTAACCTATCACTATTTAAGGTGCTTAGGGTGCGGCGGCAATAGTAACTGCCAGATTTACTTGTCCTATGATTATTGTCGGGCATCGAATAGAGTGAGAATTGAAACTATGAGAAGAAAGATTGCACAGAATGATATTAAACAATTTTTGCAGTGATTGGTGATTTGGTTTTGCTTAAATCACCAATTATGGTAAATGGTGTTGGCTGCAATTTTTAAGATATTTTGGGAAAAATATTTTCGAATACAATTTTATGGATATCTTCTTGGAATCTAAAAAATTATGAGGAAATGTTTTTTTTTAATTTTTTTGTTCTGTCTGTCTATGATAGGATGTTTAGCATAGGTATGTGTTTTCCTAAAAAATATAGCCAAAAATTGCAATTAATCTTATCTTTGTTTTTTAATTGACGTGCTACTCGATAAATAATATTTTCATTTTCGACAGTGGGTGAATTCTCTCCGCGTAATTTGACACTGAATTGAAACATATTAGTATGTACTTTTATGGGTATTTCCTAGCGTTGCGGTTTTCTATAGTTGTAGTTTTCTCGAAAAGTTGAAATATTTTGAAGATTATGTTCATATTAAAAAATGTAGATTTTGGACAGTACTGTTATGTTCTTTTAATGAAACTTTACTTAAAATGTTGTATTCAAAATTATGACTCACACAAAGTGCGTTACGGACACACATAATTTTCCACAGCAACTTGAAGTGTCTATGAAAATTTGTGAAATTTAGCGAAATTTCTTATGTGATCAGTATATTCCTTACTTCACATTTAAAGTACTTTTACCTTTTAAGCTACTTCAATCTAAATGTGTGTTGCGGACACACGCATTATTCTATGGATAACACAGGTCGAAAAAAACCAATGCCTGGGAAATTAGACTATTTTTCTGGTAGGTGCTGTTGAGCATTACTAAAATTTCCCATAGCCCCCAAAATCGTGAATTACTGGTAAAAACTGGGTTTATGTACTTTTACGCACTTATAAGCCAGTAACGCGGATAAATATGAACCGATTTTAAGTTTCTCAGCGGATTTGGAAAAAGAGACTTTCCAGTGATATATATAGTTTGTTTTGTAAAAGTTCCACAAATTCATTATATGATGGCAAAAACTTCTATGAAATCGTTCATCCATCCGCTGAAAATACCCATATAGTTATTTATATTTTAGACCGACCGTGGCATGATAATTAGAACTTGGGACTATCGTGCGGTTGACTTGTTTTCTTGGGTCGGCACTTTGATTTGTTGTCAGCAATATCTTATTAGCCCAGTCAATCGACATGTTTAGTTTAGATATAATGGAAGCATCAAGCATCATCGCTCAAATGCGAGAAGCTCTTTCATATCTCATTCATGAGATGCAAAGTAAATATAAATTTTAAGTTAAAAATTTACTTAGTGTTAATATTGCATTCTAGACAAGTGCAGCCTTAAAAACTATTATCAACTAGTAAGCTATTATCAGATATCCTTCCCTATTTTTAATAGTGAAACAAATATTAGTAGCTTTCACGATCATAAGTATATTTGGTCTAATATTGCAGTGTTTTTGATCAATTTAGTATTTGAAATATATGTCAAAACACATACTAACTCTCACTTAGAGGATAGAAGATTGCATGCCAATTTTTAGCCAAATAGCTCTTAAACTACGACCGTCATCGCAAGGACAGATGGACGGTTTTCTTTAAATCGACTTAGTATTCGATGTTGATCATTTATATACATTGGGTTGGCGCCATTTGTATGAAAGCCAAATTCGGCATCGATGTTCCCGGCTTAAATAAAACCTTGAGTAGTTTTGTGAATATTCCCAAATTTGTTCCCTTAATATCATTGGCTATTCGCTTTATTATTAGCTTTACTAAATACAAAATTTGGAGTGTATTGATATTACTACTCCATCTCTAAAGTGAGCGAAATGATACATCTGTATGGGAGGTACTAGAAGGGGCGTGGCTAGACATTAAGTTTTTTCTCCAATACTTTATCCTGATTTAGCATTACTAAATACAGAATATGGACACGATCACGTTGGGTGTATTGATATTACTACGCCATCTCTAAAGTGGGCGGAATAGTACATTTGTATGGGAGGTACCAGAAGGGGCGTGGTTAGACTTTCAAATTTTTTTTCCAAAACTTTATCGTGTTACATCTTAAATAAATCCAGAATTTGGGTACGATCCCGTTGGGTGTATTGATATTATTACTCGATTACGTAAGTGAGCGGAATGTGTATTTGTATGGGAGGTACCAAAAGGGACAGGGCCATGTAGTCCATTTGCAATACCGTAAGCAGTTTTGGGAAAATATTAACTCGTGCAAATTTTTAAAACATTTGGTTGCGTCTTTCGGAAGTTATCGTGCGCACCAGGCGGATTGCCAGACAGGCGAACATGGTTCAAACGATTTAAAAAGTCATGAATCGAATTCAGTTCAAAGAAACCAAGGGTCTAAGGTGACTCCTTCTATGTGTTACACTTTTGGGTCGTATCAAGCGATATATACCCTCATCCCTATGGGTGATGGTATAAATACTTTATTTTTGTAGGTACGCGGAATTCGGTCGTATTTTGTACAAGATATAAACATATTGAAATTTGACTTAGAAATGAATATGGACTATATCATTACAGGAGTTTCCGAATCACTAGAATACTATACTTTATACTTTCAGACCAATTGGCACGATGTCTGAAGAAGCCCTTGAAAAACAATTCCCGTAGAGAAAAAAGAAGTAACACAATGGAAGATGTTATCAATTCCGCTTATAACATCAGTTGAATGGGAGCTATGATATATAGTTGACCTAGAAAATTGAATTTGAGGGAATAAGTGGTATATGCGTTAAACAATTTATGTTTAAATTTTCATTAAAATATCTCTTTATATACTAGAGTTATTAATTAAATCCCGCTAGTACAGCTGTTTGACCCACTGTGTTATGAGAGAAACACCAATGTGACCGTAAACATCGCAAGAGTTCATAGCAATATATTTAGTTCAGTTTTTTTCTTTTGAGAGTTACACCAGTGTGATCGTAAACTTCGTCCGAGTTCACGGTGGTGACGGCCTTTGCCTATGCATCTGCTCTGTGACGACCATATATACCACCATGTCCTGGAATCCATGCGAGGGTAACCGACGAGCCGGCATTCTTGAACACTTCTCGAAGTGGTGTATACTAGGGATATTCATTTTTTTAATTCCAACTCCAATACCATGTGGGAAATATTGAGATACCAGAAGGGGCGTGGCTAGACTTTAAATTTCTTCTTCAGAACTATCCTGTTATATGTTTACCAACTTTGTTAAAATTTGGGCATGATCGCCTTGGATATATTAATATTATTACTGGATATCTAAAGTGGACGGAATATACATTTGTATGGGAGGTACCAGAAGGGGCGTGGCTAGATTTTTAGTTTTTTTCCACAACGTTTTATTTAGTTTAAGCTTTACAACATACAGAATTTGGCATGACTGCGTTGGGTGTACTGATATTATTACTCGATTTTTAAAGTGGGCGGAATGGTACATTTGTATTGGAGGTACCAGAAGGGGCAGGGCCATGTATAGCATTTACAATATTGTAAGTAGTTTTGGGGAAATTTTGACCCATGAAAAGTTTAAAAACAATTAGTTGCGTCTTTCGGAAGTTATCGCGCATACCAGCCGGACAAAGAGATGGACATACAGACAGACAGACGGACATGACTCAAACGACTGAAAAATCGCATTTGGTTCAAAGAAACCTATGGTCTAAAGTGACTCCTTTTATGTGTTAGACTTTTGGGCAGTATCAAATGATAAATACTCTCCTCCCCGTAAGGTATAAAAAGAGAAAAAAATCGGTCAAAGTAATCGGTTCGAAAACTTTTTTCATGATAGAGAAAAAGTGACAACATATTTCTTAATACTTTTTCATGCCATACACGGTTTTGGCGTGAGATTTTTGATATTTGCAAAAATTGCAAAAAGTTATATCATTAGTATACAGTGTATACGTTCTCCAGGGATCCAACGGTCGCTTTACTATCAGCAAGTAAATTAAACTGAATTTTCTGCGCGGCTATGCTATTGGCCGCTATTTCTGCCTAAACTTTGCTACAGTGATTCGATAGCCTTATCAACAGTTTCAAATTGATCACCTTCGAAAAGATTTCACAGCTCTCTATTTCTCGCAATTTTGATTCGTCCATGCAAATTTTAATAACATCTTTCCCAAAGTGTAGGGTAGTAGCATTATTATCATAGTAGGTTCTATACGGGATGTTTCGCATAAAACCCAGATCGAAAATAGGTTCTGGTATTTAGTAATCCGGATGACACCTTTCATTGATTATATCCAGAAGTTTGGCATGACCATAGTCTTTGTATGGTCAATTGTTGGTTAGCCTAACCTAATAACAAATTCCTTTTAATTCCCAGTTGTGCCTATAAGCCTATATCTCACATATGGTCTACCATTGAAAATTATTTTTAAAGTAATTCAAAATTTTTCAGTTTCTTTTTCTGTTGAAAATTAAAAAAAAAACATACTACATTAAAAATAAAAATTTTAAATATTTGGCGCCATTACCATCAACAAGTGTTGTGCTGCTGAACGCGAACTACCACCACACATGACCGCAATATAAACTTCAAATCATCTCGAAGATATCGCTTCAAAATATGTTGAAGATGTTTGTTTGTCAATAAAATTTGAATATTAAGTGCAATTAATGAACGCATCATAATTACAACTAATGAAACGTATAAGAGCAGCAGACACACACATTCAAAAAAAACTTTCATTATTTTTAAAGAGCTTTATTATTACCAAGAGTTACTGTTAACTATGTTGAAGAGTTACTGTTAACAATGTTGAGATAACTTTAACACAATGTTTAAAGTTTGTTAAATGTTTGTTTTTGAGGGGGGTGGGAGGGTTTTGCTGTTATCTATAACTATTTTTATACCAATAATTGTGTTTGTTGGCTCGTTTTTTTCTTTCTTCTAAACAATGCATATTTAAATTAAAGATTATTCTATACTCTATTCTTTGTAAAGTATTGAAAGTGTTTTTTTTCTGGTTGGAGTTTTTATTTTCGGTAGAAAATACTTTTTACCTTTTATTGTGTTGTTTAACAAACGGTCATCAATCATTTATTTACGGCTGTTTATGATCTGGTAATTGATCTTCTGCCCCGGCTCAGTACTCTTTTTATTGTATGTTAAAAATTGGAGGGGATAATTTTATAGTAGTACATACAATGAGTAGTGGTGTGGCGGAGTATTTCATTGAATGCTGTAGAGATTTTGAGATTCGTAATGAACGAGATGAGGTGAGAATGAGAATGAAAAGAGTTGAAGGTATGACTTTCAATAAAAAAAATTGAATAACTATACAAAAACTGGTAATAGTTTTAACTAGAAATTGCAAAATAATTATAACATTTTAGCTCATTGGTTTCTTTCTGAGAACTGCACGTTAAAGTATCCCCAAACAGAAGAAGTTCTGCATCATTCGTTTTGTCAAGTTACATGCCATAATAATTTAATATCGATTTGAAGTTGGTAAGTATCGTATAGTCCGATTTAGCTGAAAAGAACTTAAAAAAATTAAGAATTTTAATTTCTTTACTTACTTCTTACTAACTTCAAATCGATATTATATTATTATGGCATGTAACTTGACAAAACGAATGATGCAGAACTTCTTCTTTTTGGGGCTACTTTCACGTGATGTTCTTAGAATTAAGTCCCAAAATCATGTGATGTATTGTGTATATCAATTGTTTTAATCTATATATATAAAAGGCTTAGCTGACTGACAAATCACTTCTCAGCCCAAACATCTAAAGCTAAAACTGTGAAATTTGGAATGTAGGTTCCTTTTATGACGTAGGCGCACACTAAGAAGGAATTTTTGGGAACTCGAACGGCAAGGGAGTAAAATGGGCGTGACTCCACTTCATACAGCTTGAATTTTGAAATGGCTGCATCTTTTTAACCATTATAGGTACGAAGTATACGTATATTGATCGTATAAGAAAGAACTACTTTGTTTGTGGAAAGCGGTCGATACCACTACCCTTTTTAAAAAATCGTTATATGGGCCAAAAAAATGGATCGATTGTAATTATATTTTCTTTGTGTGATACTGTCAATAAGTCTTCAATCATAGGCTACGTGAAAACATAATTAGACAAAAAGGCGTGGCACCGCCCATACAAACCGAAATTTTAATCGGTCATATCTCACGAGCCATTAGAGGTATGAAGATGAGATTTGCTACATATCTTACTGGTACAAGGGGGATTACGTCTCGCTGGGAAAATGGGCGGTGCCACGCCCCTTTTAAAAAAATCTATACCTGGCGAAATAAATGGACCGATTGCTGTTATATTTTCTTTGTTTGATTCTGTCCATAGGACCTATATCATAGGCTACATAAAAACATAATAAGACAAAGGGGTGTGTCACCGCCCACAAAAATCGAAATTTCAATCGTTCATATCTCACGAGCCATTAGATGTATGAAGATGAGATTTGCTACATATGTTACTGGTACAAGGAGGATTACGACTCGCTGGGAAAGTGGGCGGTACCACGCCTCTTTTTAGAAAATCGTTATATGGGCCTAATAAGTGGACCGATTGCAATGAAATTTTCGCTGTGTAGTACTTTACGTAGAATCTCTATCAATGGTTACATGAAAACATAATAAGACAAAGGGGCGTGTCAACGCCCAAACAAATCGAAATGTGAATCACGAGTAGGGTGATCAGTTCGGTTTTCAGAAACCGGCTACTCGGTTTTTTCCACTCATAAAAACCGTCGGTTTTTTTTTAATCCCTGTTTTTCGAATATCGAATAATCCGGTTATTTTTTGTCGAATCTCGGTTTTTTGGCGTTCGATATTTTTATTTAAATTTATTCATATTTGTGTTAAATGTGTACTCGTACATGCTTTTTTTCCATTGTTTCGGCCGAACAACCTAATTGTCAGTTTTATAAATCTTCAATGTTTAATAAGTCGGCTGAAAAGCGAAAGAAAAATGTTTGTAAAAGACCAATTTAATAAGGAGCTTCAACTTATCCATGATGTTAAGCACCGCTGGAATTCTATGGCCAATATGGTTTCTCAATTTTTAAAATTGCACAAATGTGTGATTCATACTTTATTGGACTTAGGATTGACACCATTTAGTGAAAATAATATCGCAACCTTGTCTGTGCTTAGTGACTCCCTTAAACCTTTGGAAATGTCTATCCAAAAACTTTCTGCAAACTCTTCGACTTTAGCTGATGCTGAAGATAAATTTTTACTAAAACACTTTTCAACAATTCAAAACCAATTATCAATAAATTTTTATGAAATTGTAAAAAGACGTATATCAGAACGACGTGTTCAATCCCTGAATAATCTCATTTTGTATTTAAGTACGAGTAAACTCCCAATTAGTGACGCATTGTAATTATAATTAAACTAAAAGTTTACTTCTTATAGGTATAATTGAATTGTTTTCTGTTATTTGTTAATAAAATTTTTGGTCTAAAATTGTGTTTTAATTTGTTATTTGGCATACTTTTGAAAACCGGATTATCCGGTTTTTTGTGAATTTCAAAAAAAGCAACCGGTTTTTTTTAATTGCTATTTTTCGAATAATTCGAAAACCGGTTTTCGCAAAAACCCGAATAAGTGATCACCCTAATCACGAGCCATTAGACGTATGAAGATGAGTTTTCCTACATACTATACTGGTACAACGGCGATTACGTCTCGCTGGGAAATGGGCTGTGCCACGGCCCCTATCTTAGGCTATATGAAAATATAATTACACAAAGGGGAGTGTCACCGCCCACACAAATCGAAATTTCAATCATATCTCACGAGCCAATATATGTATGAAAATGAGATTTGCTATATATGTTACTGGTACAAGGAGGATTACGTCTTCCTGCGAAATGGGCGGCGCCACGCCCCTTTTGAAAAAATCGTTATTCCGACGAAATAAATGAACCGGTTACAATGATATTTTCACTGTATAGTACTATCCGTAGGAACTCTATCATAGGGTACATGAAAACATTGTAAGACAAAGGGGCGTGCCACCGCCCAAACAAGCCAAAATTTCAATGGGCCATATTTCACGTGCCAATAAAGGTATGAAAATGAGATTTACTACACATGAAAATGGTAAATAGGGGCGTCTCGCCTGGCAAAAGGAGGTGCCACGCTCTTTCTAACAAAACTTGTATGTATAAATAGGACGATTGTAATAATATTTTCATAATCTATATATTTAAAAATGCTTGACTAACTGATTGGGTGAAATGGCTGTAGATAGGATGATGAAATTTGGGGTGGTTGTACCCCTTTTTGAATAAACGTCATCTAAGAATAGATTTTTGGAAATTCGTTGTTTTAGGGGTAAAAATTGCCAATTAGGGATAAAACTTGTACCATACCCCAGATCAATCGACTAAAGCTATACTCGCTAAACTTTATTTGATCATGCTTCCTATCAAATTGGATTGAAGGTTTTTCGAAATCCCATATTTCTGGGTAAAAAAATCGAAAAAGGTATTAAAATATTACTGTCGCCCAGACCAAATATAATCATGATTAGCCTAAAGCGTGACTAATTCCTATATACGATACTTACTTACTTCAAATCGTATTAAATTATTATGGCATGTTACTTGACAAAATGAATGATGCAAAACTTATTCTTTTTGGTGCTACTTTCCCATGCAGTTCTTAGAATTGAGTCCCAAATCAATGAGCTTAAAAATGTTTTACTATGATGGTCAACTGTCATAATTTGAGAATCTACAAATTTGCATGTGATTCTACATGTGACTCATTTTGTTGTGGTATTTTGTTATTTTATGAAATTCCTTGCAATAGCACAACAAATGCCGTTCATAGAATTCATTTAACGTTTTGTTTTTGTTTTAAAGTCACTGAATTAAGGCTTTAGATATCACGTCTCCCAAAGTGCTACCGGTTAATTTGCTACGACTGCTATGAAAAAAAAAAACGTAAAACACAAACATTATTGCTTTGCTAACACTTGCCGAGAATTTTATTTTTCAGCTTAGGGTGTGACTTTATTTTATTATGTTTTTTTATGGTGTTAAACACGAAAATCAAATTAAAACTACATATTTTATTATGTACGTATATAACTTTATTTTATAAGATTTGCTTAAAACAAATTCATATTTTGAATTAAATTTTTGTTTTATTAAACATTACGTTTATAATACTAATGAGGAATGCATTTTTTTTAACGGTAGGGCTGTTGTTGTTCATATGCAAATTTTTATATGATTCAGTGGCTCAATACTGGTAGTGCTCTTGTAGTTAAGATACAAACTGTTATATTATTAAATAGCTTAAAATATATTCTGAATAATTTCGCCCCAAGCTTCACTTACTTACTTACTTACTTAAGTGGCCAATTACAATTTACGAAACGTAGTTCATAAATTTGAGGCCTGAAGTAATAAAGAATTCCACACGCTTCGGTCTTCTGCGTGTGTTCTCCAGTTAGTCCTACCAGATGATGGCACATCGCCTACCACTTGGTCCTTCCAACGGAGTTTGGGTCTCCCTGCTCTGCGCCGTCCTTCAGGTTCGCCTTCAAACACCTTTCTCGCTGGAGCATTTACATCCATCCTGGCAACATGTCCCAGCCATCGAAGTCGTTGGATTCTGACTCTTTTAGCTACGTCGATGTCGTGGTAAAGCTCATACAGCTCATGGTTCATCCGATGGCGAAACTGGCCTTCGACACAGATAGGTCCATATATTTTTCGGAGTACTTTTCTCTCGAATACTCCCAGGTTTTGTATGTCCGTTGTAGTAAGCACCCATGATTCGGCACCATACAACAGAACAGGTAAGATAAGCACCTGGTATAGCTGTTTCTTAGTATTCCGAGAGAAGGTGGTGTTACTAAAGTGCTGCCGAAGTCCGTAGAAACATCTATTGGCTAGCACTATTCTCCGTTTAATTTCTTGGCTGACATTATTCATCTTGTTGACGGAAGATCCGAGGTAGGTAAATTCGTCGACTACCTCAAAACAATAATTGTCAACGTTCACGGTGCGTCCCCATCGAGAGGACTCTTTGTTCGTCGAAATCATTATTTTTGTTTTGTCCTCGTTGACCGCTAAACCCATTTTTGCTGACTCCTTTTCGAGCGATGAGAAAACTGCAGTAACATCCCGCAGATTTCGGCCAATGATATCTATATCATCGGCGTAGGCTAGTGGCATGTGGCTTTTGTGGAATATGGTGCCAGACATGTTGATACCAGCCTTTCTCATCACCTTCTCCATAACTATGTTAAATAGTGTACAGGACAGGCTATCGCCCTGCCTGAGACCTCTTTCCGTGTTGAATGGTTCAGACTGATCCTTACCAATCTTAACCGAGGATTTGGTGTTGTCTAAGGTACATTTGCAAAGTCGAATCAGCTTTGCAGGAATACCAAACTCAGACATGGCCTCATAAAGCCTATTCCTTATCGGAGAGTCGAAGGCAGCTTTGTAGTCGACAAAGAGGTGGTAGGTGTCGATCTGCTTTTCATGGGTTTTTTCCAGGATTTGTCGTAAGGTGAATATTTGATCCGTCGTAGATTTGCCAGGTCTAAAGCCGCACTGATATGGTCCAATTAGTTTTTCTACAATTGGCTTTAGACGTTCACACAATATGCTTGAAAGGACCTTGTACGCAATTGGTAATAGGCTTATTCCACGGTAGTTCTTACATTCACTACGATCTCCTTTCTTGTATATGGGACATAACAGACTGAGACTCCAATCCCCGGGCATGCTCTCCTCTTGCCAGATGTTCTCCATGAGCTGATGCATGCTCCTAATCAGCTCCTCCCCGCCAGCCTTAAACAATTCAGCAGGGAGACCATCGGCTCCAGCAGCTTTGTTGTTTTTAAGGCGGGAGATGGCCATACGTATCTCGCTCTGGCTCGGAGGTGGACAGTTAATACCATCGTCATGGATTGGAGCGGGGTCTTCTGGAGTGGTGTCAGTATCCAGTAAATTTCTAAAGTGATCTCTCCATATCTTCAGAACGTTATCCGGGTCCGTCACTAGCTGACCATCGCTGTCCTTGCAGGAGGGCAACCCTGTTCCACGCATTCTCGCTTTCACTCTCTTGTAGAATTTTCGGGCTTCCCCTCTACTTCGGAGCAACTCAGTGCACTCGTCCTGCCTCTTCTTCAGCTCCTTCTTTTTTCTTCTAAAAAGACGCGTTGCCTGTCGTCTCTTCTCCCTGTGCCGTTCACGAACAGCTCGCGTTGCCATTGGCTGCAGTTTCGCCCTGTATGCAGCAACCGTCTCTCTCGTGGCATTGCGACATTCATCATCGTACCAGGCATCTTCTTGAGACGGCTTTGAGTACCCAAGTACGCTTCTCGCAGCCCGTTCTAAGGAGTCGGCTATATTTTGCCACTGCGAGGTTATATTGTCAGGGGTTGGAGCATTCCGCAGCAGTTGAGTTAGGTGGTTGGAGTAGGCGTTTGCTACCTCTGTGGTCCGCAGTTTACCGATGTCCAGCTTTCGTTGTGCCTGGTTACGTACGTTTTTCGCCATGCTTAGCCTTGTGCGTACCTTAACTGCGGTAAGGAAGTGATCGGAGTCAATGTTCGCACCCCTAATCACTCGTACGTCCAGAACACTCGATGCGTGCCTTCCATCGACTACCACATGATCAATCTGATTCCTTGTCAATTGATCTGGAGATAACCATGTTGCCTTATGAATATTTTTATGGTCAAATCTAGTGCTGCTAACTACCATATTTCTTGCCGCAGAGAAATCAATCAGTCTGATGCCATTGTTCGACGTTTCGGTGTGCAGACTGAATTTTCCGATGGTAGGCTCAAATGCGGTTTCCCTGCCTATTTTAGCATTAAAGTCGCCTAGTACAATTTTAATGTCATGGCTCGGGCTACGGTCATATACATTTTCTAGGCTCTCGTAGAACTCGTCTTTGTCCTCATCGCTTTTCTCTTCACTCCAAGCTTCACTAATAGAGAAAATTTGACAAAATTCTGCTAAAAGACACCTATGGTGGACTAAAGGGACATTACGTTATTAACACACACTCAATATGTTGAATATACATATTTATAATTTAGTTTTATTTATTTTCTTTTATCAAAACACTATGGCATAACAAAAGACAGCAATTCGCCGAAAATAATGTTTAATTTTCTTACAAATCTTTTGAATATAACAAAAGACTTAAGACACGAACCTTGTTTACTATTGACGGAATTAAATAAGTCGTTACACAAGAATTTTTCTTTTTAAGAATAAATAATAGTAATTCTTATTAGTTGTATGTCAAATGAGGTGTACTTTAATATTTCGCTTAACAATACGCACAGCATCAAAGATATTATCCTTTGACCCATCTTATAACAAAAGACTTAAGACACGAACTTGTTTACTATAGGCAGAATTTAATAAGTCGTAACACAAAATTTTAGCTTTTTAAGCATAAATAATAGTAAATCTTATTAGTTGTATGTCAAATGAGGTGTACTACATTATTTCTGTAACTATTTGGCACATTATCAAAGGTATTATTCTTTGTCCCATCATCTTTTATTCAATCGATGATATTAGTATCGACGGTTTAAAGATATACTCTCATTTATAAATTGACTTGTACAGCAAGTCATAATTTTGATGTTATGTATTTGTGTAAACTAGTAGATTATTTAGTGAGTGGAAACCCAACTGAAAACAAAAGACTTAAGACACGAACTAGTTAAATTAAGGCAGAGCTAAATAAGTCAACTATGGTCATGCCAAAATGCTGGATCTTATCAATGTGAGCTGTCACATGGATTACATCACACCAGAACCAGTTTACGATACGGGTTTTATAAGGAATATACCGGAGTCGGTCAGGCTGGGTAGATAGATCCTTATGAAAATTTACTAGTATTAATATTTTCGAAAACGAAGTAATGAGATTGTAAATGGACAGATAGGTCCTACTAACATGATAATGATAATGCCCTACATTTTGGGGGGATATCATACTAGTTTTCACTGACATCTTAAAATTGTGGAATTTTTTTCGCTGGAATTGCATTTGCAACTATCGATCGGACTACCAGATCTCTGTAGCATAGTTCCGGCCAATATAGCAACCATTAGAATAGCCGTAGGGGATATCCAGTGCAGTGGGATATTGGGTGGTAATATTTATTTACTTGCTTACAGTAAAGCGGCTCTCAGATCTCTGGTGAACGTGTACACCATTACGAGAAATGTGCGACAATACCGGTCGTCTCTGGAGGAGATACTGAGACATTCAACGGTTACCCTCAAATGGGTTCCAGGAAATTGAACTACCTAAAGCCAACACAATCGTGTATTTCTTACAAGGGCGAAACCGCTAATCGCGGAGAAACTCAGCCTTATTGCTAAGGAAAGATAGGAAAAAAAACCCACTTGCACAGCGACCAAACAGATTTGGCATAGCATGGAGATATGATTTGCGTTAAAAATGTATAGATTCCATCTCAGATACACTGTACAGTAGCGTGGGTCGATAAAAAAAGTAGTGCCGGACACCCCTTAGAATGAAAGATAATTTAAAAACGAATTCCAACAATTTTTTCATTTTTTTTGCCACGCCCCTTGACCCCGCGCATTGGGTTTTTTGTTTCCTGTGTCTCCATTTATAGTCCGATCGTAATGTGTGACATATCAATGTTCTTGGACTGACAACAGCTACATTTTCTTTTCTGATCACTTTTGACTCCGACGTCAAATTCTAGAAGTTTATACCGGAATCTCGGTTTTTACCCCCCTAAGTCAAATTTTTTTCGTAACGATAAAAAAAGTTTTTTAAATTCCATGATATTTTCTCTTTTACAGTATATATTTTTATTCATAAACAAAAAAGTTACCAGGCAAAACTGTTTTTGTTTGTATGAAGTGCGACCCACCTTACTGTACAGTGTACACCATTATGAGAAATGTGCGACAATACCGGTCGTCTCTGGAGGAGATACTGAGACATTCAACGGTTACCCTCACATGGGTTCCAGGACATGGGGACATATATATATGATAACCAAAGGGGCGATTCATTGGCCACCACCGTGAACTCGGGCAAAGTTTTGGATCACATTGGTGTTCCTCTCATAACACAGTACAACATTTTTCAGTTCATTAATTTGGGACTCAATTCTAAGAACTGCACGTGAAAGTAGCCCCAAAAAGAAGAAGTTCGGCATCATTCGTTTTGTCAAGTTACATACCATAATAATTTAATATCGATTTGAAGTTAGTAAGTATCGTATAGGGGAATTTGTTACGTTTAAGGCTCTTTTGTTTGTACATATGTCCGCATGTCCAGACCACAATTTCCAGTGCCCCAAAGAGGTCAAAGGTTCTTCGGTTCATAGTAAATGCTTAGTAAATCCTATGTTTATGCCCTCACCCTGTGGGTAGGAGGGTATATATCATTTGACATGACCCAAAATCGGAACACACAGAAGGAGTCACTTTAGCCCCTAGGTTTCTTTGAACCAAATTTGATTCATGATTTTTTAAGTCCTTTGAACCTTGTCCGAATGTCTTTCTGTCTGGCTGGTACGAACGATAACTTTCGAAAGCCGTTTCTACAAATATACTAACGGTATTGCAAATGGGCCGCATGGCCACGATCTCTATGGTATCTGCCATACAAATGTAAATTGTTTAATATTATTAATACACCCAACGTGATCGAGCCCAAATTCTGTATTTAGTAAAGCTAAAGCAGAATAAAGTTGTAGAGAAAAAATTGGAAAGTTTAGCCACGCCCCTTCTGGTACCTCCCATACAAATGTACCACTTCGCCTACTTTAGAAATCGATAAATATTATTATTACATCCAACGTGATCAAGCCCAAATTCTGTATATGGTAAAGCTAAAGCTTAAACTAAAGCAGAATAAAGGTTTGGGAAAAAATTTGGATGTCAAGCTACGCTCCTTCTGGTACCTCCCATACAAATATACCACTGCGCCCACTTTACAAATCGAGCAATGATAATGCATTCAATGCGGTCGTGTCCAAATTCTGTATTTCCGTAAACAATATAAAGTTTTGGAGAAAAAATTGCAAGTCTAGGCACGCCCCTTTTGGTATCTCTCACACAAATGTACCACTCCGGCCACTTAAGAAATCGTTTATTATTATTAATACACCCAGCGTGACGAGCTCAAAGTCTGTATTTAGTAAAGCTAAACTAAAGCAGAATAAAATTTTGGAGAAAAAAACCAGAAGTTACCCCTCTGGTACCCCCCCCCCCAAACAAATGTAGAAAATCAAGTAATGAAATCAATACACTCAACGCAATCGTGCCCAAATTCAGTAATGCTATATCAAGATAAAGTTTTGGAGAAAAAAAAACTGGAAGTCAAGCCACGCCCCTTCTGATACCTCCCATACAAATATACAGCTCCGCCCACTTTTGAAATCATGTAATAATATCAATATACTAGAAAATTGTATGTTTCACTGATAATGAGTTTTTATGTAAGTCGGTCGGGTTCCCCAACTGAAACTTTCTAACTATTTTTTACTAATTTTCGATTAAGTTATTGTATTATTTTCTCGCAAAATAGCCTGGTTATATCTGTGGTGAAAAGGAAAAAGTGCTTAAGTCGACTTAAGCAAAATTTTTTTATTTTAGATCACAGCTCCTTAAATTAAATAATTTCTGAATTGAAATGTACAAAAATGTGTTCATTTATTAGCGATGATTCGATGGATGACTTCAACATATACTAGTGAACTCACACTAAGATATATCTACTATACTGTGAAATTTTCAGGACAATTAAACTATAAGTGTGGCTTCTATAACGGTTTCTTTAAAATAGGGCGTGGCACCGCACACTTCCACTCTGGCTATAATTCATACTATACCAACCACACATACCAAATATCAGCTTTATACCTCTTATAGTTTCTGAGATACAGCCGTTTAAAGTTTCAAGTTTTATAGAAAATAGAATACACTTAAAAAAAAAACTTAATTTCCCTTTACACCCCGTGGAACCGTCCTCCAGATATTGCGGTTTTAAAAATAGAATCCAATAACGGGGCCACGCCCACTTGATATATCGAATTTTTAAGTAACCTATTCTCACTACCGCTACATTCTGTGAAAATTTAAAAATGTCTATGCGGTACTAAAATATGCAAACCAACAGAGCCAAACTCATTTTCATATATATAGATTTGACCTTTGACCTCTTTGAAGCACAGTTAAAACTTGTCAGATTTTGCTCAAATTTTGACCATAGCCGCTTTATAACAACTGATACAATATTCCGCTCTCGCATTATCGAAAATCCAAAGTTAAATTTTCGCTACCACCCTAATGTCCGTATAATAAACAATTATACATAGGTTTTTAAAGAATACCATGTGATTACACAATCCCATGATAAAATATATTATATTTTAGAACAAAATTATTGCAAAAATGTTTGTAAATGCCATAAAAGTAACATCAATTTTATAATGAATCAAACTCATGTTCACCTCACTGATTACGATACCATTTCGCACAGCTTCCGAATTACATTTTAACGATCTTTTCGCCACGGTGTGTTTTTCTTATGCGTGAGTTTTTACATCCCTAATATCTTAACATCTTAAGACTTTGGAGCTGTATCCACTTGTATGGACAGCTATGCCATCAAGTTTGTGTCTTAAGTCTATTGTTGCGTATTCATCTGTGTTAATAAATATTCACTACTTTATGATAACGCTAAGCTGAATTTGGAATTTCTTTAGACATAAGTATTAAGCAAATAAACTGGCTTATCTAATTTCTCACGCACAATATTGCGTAAATCGCAGATTTTTGCCTAATAAAAAGCAAAAGGAAACCTCCAACTCTTTGCAATATACAGAAAATTATGTGCGTGTGTATATCGTTAAGCATCACCGCACAATTATCAATGCCTCGTCAAATGGCTTTGTGATAGATTTAACAAACAAAAGCAACAACAACAAAAACACACACAGCTATAAATAGCTTAACTAAATAAATGGTCAGCACGCTTATTTGGCATTCGTATGAATAGCAGCAGTAGTAGTAGTAGTGGTAATAGTAGTAGACCCTCAACAACATTACGTACTTTGAATATTCTTGGGCTACAATGAAAAAACAGTTCCGTGGGGAAACACTAACTGGTTGACTGCATCCATCCATCCATCTATCCATTGGTATTGGCAACAAAAAGTGGCGTTTTGTAGTCCCACACTGAAATGCCAACAACCAATGACGGGAAATTCAAATTCGACAATTCGTTACGGTTGTAGTTTGAGCGAGAGGAGCGCAGGGGAGTTTGCTTCAATTTAAACACTTTTATGCTCGAGTGTAAGCCACTTATCGATACTTGTAATCTTTATTTGATCTCAATTGAACAATGATGAATAGACAAAATATATAATAACAATAACAGTAATAATATGATAACAATGCTTAGACAACACAATGTGATCGTTCGTTCCGACCCCGTCAAACGATGTTGCGCTGTCTTCCATCATTGTGCGCTGCGCACTGGCGCACAATTCACAACGAGTCACTGTTTCGGCATTTTCGGCATCGCTTACTATTATTTGTCTGGTGTTCCTTTACAATTGAGGGGACTCTCAAACATTATATTTTAGGCATTCGTATGAAACGAATATCAAAATAGGCCCACTGGGAATATGATCGGCCATTCAAATGATGTTTACATTTAATGTTCAATTTACGTTTTTGTGTTGGATTTTTAAACAAACCAATAATAATTGTAATAAAAGTAATTGTGAGCTAACTTTAACGCTGTGTTATAGTTATTACACACTTTGTGCTAAGTGCCGGGCAAACTGATGTAATATTTATTGACCACGGGCGGCATGATAAGTTAGAATGCTATGTAGTTTTGGACATCTGGTTCAGTGTTTTTATTATAGATATGAGAAAAAACCGCTGGTGAACTTGTTGCAATTGTGGCTGTATAACATGTCGGCAAAGCATAACTTTATCAGCGTTAAATTGTTAAATTGCTATGCATTGTAATGTGCACCACTTTTCAACTTACAATGATACATAATGTAAAAAGTATAAGGCCAAACTACCGGATTTGTACAAAACAGTTTCTTTTATGTTATAAGCAGATGTCGCTATTGCAGAAGGGCTTTACGTAAATAAATGCGTTGTTATTTATAACGGACATAAACTGATACAAGTTCAAAAAAGTTGCCAAGAAGGCTTGTATATGACTTGAATATGTACACAAACCACGACAATCCGTGAAAGTGATGGCATCACAGTCTTGTTTTATTAGTAATATATGCCCTGTATGAAAAACGATAAATTTTATTCGTTAAACGATTTCAAAACTTGCAAACCCTAGAACCTTAGACTAGCGTAACTTGCCCATTTTGACTTTCGTATCTAAAAGGTAAAAATATTAAATAGGCAAAATTTTTCTGGATTTAGATTTATCAATTGTACGGATACTTATCTTTCTTAGAGAATCACTTTTGCTCACATTCAAATATAACTGAGCTATCAGTCGTCACTAAGAAGTACGGACGGACGGACATATATATGCTTAAATCCCTAAACAGACATATCGTCGGCTAGCCTGCAAGTAGTGTTATGTGTTTTTGAACAGGTTTTCAGGAGAGGCAAAAAACTGATTTATTTTGTCTATTAAAGATATTTTTTTTAACCATAGGCTTAACTGAATATCTACCACAAATACCAGAGTACTGCATTAAAATATATCCGATATTGATCTCTGTTACAGAGTGCTATAGGCTTTTTAAGAAAAACTACACATAACACTTTTTGTAGGAACTTTTTTTAAAATATATTCATATGAATTCGTACACATAACACTTTTTGTTTAGATTTCGTATTTTATTATATTTAAGTATTATTGCCATTAAAAGACGCCTAACGCTAGCAAAATTGGTGGTACAATATGTAAGATGAAATTCATTAACATTAACAAACTTAGATAACTAAACAAAGAAAACTAAAACAAATACATTTTTAATGTTGAAGATTATCTTTATGATCTTTATGAGGAGTGGTAATCTTTGTGCATATATTGCTTTAATCACTGGAGGCTCTTCTATTTAGATTCATCAATTTTTAGTTTCTTGGTTCATTTATTTTAAGTACCTTGTTCGCTTTTTTGGCTCATCAATCCCCAATTACCGGTGTGGCGCAGCTTGAAATAAACTTCATTGTCTTTAAAAAGCAATCCACGGATGTTGTTTACTTTTGCATCACCTGCACGTTCACCAGGTCTGATTGAGGTAAAGGAACGTGTTCGTAATCCTTAAAAAAGTATCTCTAAGTAATTAGTACTCTAAGTTTACTGTGTATGGATGTGTTGGTCTTGACTGTCTCATGCGACTAACATAATCTAGTGGCGAATATATTGGAGCTGTAAACAAATTTTCTAACATTGAATGGACACTGTCGACTTCCATCATTGTATGGCCTCTTTCTAATATAATTTGCTCCAACTCTTGTCCAGTAGCTACATAAAGGTTTGCTAAAGCGCCACACAGTACCTTATTTTTATTTTGGTAGGTACATCCATCCGATATTAGCATAACCTAAAAATTACTATATAAAAAAATAATAATTACCATATAAAGAAACACATAACACCTATTGCAGGAATATTTCGTATATGGGTTACACATAGCACTTTTTGCTATCTTCTAAACCCATTAAGATATCGCAAAACGACTTGGTAGGCTTATGTATGACCAGTAGAGCTTCACAATGGTACAATAAAAAAAAAATTCCAAAATTACACATGACACTACTTGCAGGCTAGCCGACGATATGTTTTTAAGAGATGCCGTGTGATTATAAATGGTATGAACACTTATACATCACCCTATGACGGAGGATACAAATATCAAAGTCATATTCGACATAAATATAGCATCATTCTGAAAATAAATAAAAAGCTTATGTTAAACTCTGTACCGGCCGTGGTTATAACACGCTACTACCATGCGTGAGATCCGTGGTTCAACTCCAGTCATCTTAATTGTTCTTTCATTTCCGTGGTTCAACTCCAGTCATCTTAATTGTTCTTTCATTGCCGGCCCTCGCGATGATGTCGGCAGCACTGCGAAGTTGTGTCAAGTTAATCGGCATGTCTAGTTAAAGCTTCTTAAACAGTGACGTTCGCTTACTTCCATAAACAATCTTTATAGGTGCCGTTTGTTGTGAATCTAAAGTAGAAACCGTGTAAATTCACAACAACGAGAGAAACTTTGCCATTCCTCATTTATGGGGTGTAAAGGGAAATTATTTTTTTTTAACTCTTTGATTTCGGTAGAAATTCTGACCCCTTCCGACTTCTTAACTTAAAAAAACATGATTTCCTTTAATTTTCCATGAATAAACGGTTCCTTTTAAATGGGGCTTGGCACAGCCCACTTTCGGCTCGTGAGCCTAGAGCCCAAATAAAGTGCTAGCCAGCAGCCAAGAGCCCAAAAAAGAGCCAGATCGAGAGTACTTTTAATGATATAAAGATATAAAGATATAAAGATATAAAGATATAAAGATATAAAGATATAAAGATATAAAGATATAAAGATATAAAGATATAAAGATATAAAGATATAAAGATATAAAGATATAAAGATATAAAGATATAAAGATATAAAGATATAAAGATATAAAGATATAAAGATATAAAGATATAAAGATATAAAGATATAAAGATATAAAGATATAAAGATATAAAGATATAAAGATATAAAGATATAAAGATATAAAGATATAAAGATATAAAGATATAAAGATATAAAGATATAAAGATATAAAGATATAAAGATATAAAGATATAAAGATATAAAGATATAAAGATATAAAGATATAAAGATATAAAGATATAAAGATATAAAGATATAAAGATATAAAGATATAAAGATATAAAGATATAAAGATATAAAGATATAAAGATATAAAGATATAAAGATATAAAGATATAAAGATATAAAGATATAAAGATATAAAGATATAAAGATATAAAGATATAAAGATATAAAGATATAAAGATATAAAGATATAAAGATATAAAGATATAAAGATATAAAGATATAAAGATATAAAGATATAAAGATATAAAGATATAAACATATAAAGATATAAAGATATAAAGATATAAAGATATAAAGATATAAAGATATAAAGATATAAAGATATAAAGATATAAAGATATAAAGATATAAAGATATAAAGATATAAAGATATAAAGATATAAAGATATAAAGATATAAAGATATAAAGATATAAAGATATAAAGATATAAAGATATAAAGATATAAAGATATAAAAATATAAAGATATAAAGATATAAAGATATAAAGATATAAAGATATAAAGATATAAAGATATAAAGATATAAAGATATAAAGATATAAAGATATAAAGATATAAAGATATAAAGATATAAAGATATAAAGATATAAAGATATAAAGATATAAAGATATAAAGATATAAAGATATAAAGATATAAAGATATAAAGATATAAAGATATAAAGATATAAAGATATAAAGATATAAAGATATAAAGATATAAAGATATAAAGATATAAAGATATAAAGATATAAAGATATAAAGATATAAAGATATAATGATATAAAGATATAAAGATATAAAGATATAAAGATATAAAGATATAAAGATATAAAGATATAAAGATATAAAGATATAAAGATATAAAGATATAAAGATATAAAGATATAAAGATATAAAGATATAAAGATATAAAGATATAAAGATATAAAGATATAAAGATATAAAGATATAAAGATATAAAGATATAAAGATATAAAGATATAAAGATATAAAGATATAAAGATATAAAGATATAAAGATATAAAGATATAAAGATATAAAGATATAAAGATATAAAGATATAAAGATATAAAGATATAAAGATATAAAGATATAAAGATATAAAGATATAAAGATATAAAGATATAAAGATATAAAGATATAAAGATATAAAGATATAAAGATATAAAGATATAAAGATATAAAGATATAAAGATATAAAGATATAAAGATATAAAGATATAAAGATATAAAGATATAAAGATATAAAGATATAAAGATATAAAGATATAAAGATATAAAGATATAAAGATATAAAGATATAAAGATATAAAGATATAAAGATATAAAGATATAAAGATATAAAGATATAAAGATATAAAGATATAAAGATATAAAGATATAAAGATATAAAGATATAAAGATATAAAGATATAAAGATATAAAGATATAAAGATATAAAGATATAAAGATATAAAGATATAAAGATATAAAGATATAAAGATATAAAGATATAAAGATATAAAGATATAAAGATATAAAGATATAAAGATATAAAGATATAAAGATATAAAGATATAAAGATATAAAGATATAAAGATATAAAGATATAAAGATATAAAGATATAAAGATATAAAGATATAAAGATATAAAGATATAAAGATATAAAGATATAAAGATATAAAGATATAAAGATATAAAGATATAAAGATATAAAGATATAAAGATATAAAGATATAAAGATATAAAGATATAAAGATATAAAGATATAAAGATATAAAGATATAAAGATATAAAGATATAAAGATATAAAGATATAAAGATATAAAGATATAAAGATATAAAGATATAAAGATATAAAGATATAAAGATATAAAGATATAAAGATATAAAGATATAAAGATATAAAGATATAAAGATATAAAGATATAAAGATATAAAGATATAAAGATATAAAGATATAAAGATATAAAGATATAAAGATATAAAGATATAAAGATATAAAGATATAAAGATATAAAGATATAAAGATATAAAGATATAAAGATATAAAGATATAAAGATATAAAGATATAAAGATATAAAGATATAAAGATATAAAGATATAAAGATATAAAGATATAAAGATATAAAGATATAAAGATATAAAGATATAAAGATATAAAGATATAAAGATATAAAGATATAAAGATATAAAGATATAAAGATATAAAGATATAAAGATATAAAGATATAAAGATATAAAGATAAAAAAATATAAAGATATAAAGATATAAAGATATAAAGATATAAAGATATAAAGATATAAAGATATAAAGATATAAAGATATAAAGATATAAAGATATAAAGATATAAAGATATAAAGATATAAAGATTTAAAGATATAAAGATATAAAGATATAAAGATATAAAGATATACAGATATACAGATATAAATATATAAAGATATAAAGATATAAAGATATAAAGATATAAAGATATAAAGATATAAAGATATAAAGATATAAAGATATAAAGATATAAAGATATAAAGATATAAAGATATAAAGATATAAAGATATAAAGATATAAAGATATACAGATATACAGATATAAATATATAAAGATATAAAGATATAAAGATATAAAGATATAAAGATATAAAGATATAAAGATATAAAGATATAAAGATATAAAGATATAAAGATATAAAGATATAAAGATATAAAGATATAAAGATATAAAGATATAAAGATATAAAGATATAAAGATATAAAGATATAAAGATATAAAGATATAAAGATATAAAGATATAAAGATATAAAGATATAAAGATATAAAGATATAAAGATATAAAGATATAAAGATATAAAGATATAAAGATATAAAGATATAAAGATATAAAGATATAAAGATATAAAGATATAAAGATATAAAGATATAAAGATATAAAGATATACAGATATACAGATATAAATATATAAAGATATAAAGATATAAAGATATAAAGATATAAAGATATAAAGATATAAAGATATAAAGATATAAAGATATAAAGATATAAAGATATAAAGATATAAAGATATAAAGATATAAAGATATAAAGATATAAAGATATAAAGATATAAAGATATAAAGATATAAAGATATAAAGATTTAAAGATATAAAGATATAAAGATATAAAGTTATAAAGATATACAGATATAAATATATAAAGATATAAAGATATAAAGATATAAAGATATAAAGATATAAACATATAAAGATATAAAGATATAAAGATATAAAGATATAAAGATATAAAGATATAAAGATATAAAGATATAAAGATATAAAGATATAAAGATATAAAGATATACAGATATACAGATATAAAGATATAAAGATATAAAGATATAAAGATATAAAGATATAAAGATATAAAGATATAAAGATATAAAGATATAAAGATATAAAGATATAAAGATATAAAGATATAAAGATATAAAGATATAAAGATATAAAGATATAAAGATATAAAGATATAAAGATATAAAGATATAAAGATATAAAGATATAAAGATATAAAGATATAAAGATATAAAGATATAAAGATATAAAGATATAAAGATATAAAGATATAAAGATATAAAGATATAAAGATATAAAGATATAAAGATATAAAGATATAAAGATATAAAGATATAAAGATATAAAGATATAAAGATATAAAGATATAAAGATATAAAGATATAAAGATATAAAGATATAAAGATATAAAGATATAAAGATATAAATATATAAAGATATAAAGATATAAAGATATAAAGATATAAAGATATAAAGATATAAAGATATAAAGATATAAAGATATAAAGATATAAAGATATAAAGATATAAAGATATAAAGATATAAAGATATAAAGATATAAAGATATAAAGATATAAAGATATAAAGATATAAAGATATAAAGATATAAAGATATAAAGATATAAAGATATAAAGATATAAAGATATAAAGATATAAAGATATAAAGATATAAAGATATAAAGATATAAAGATATAAAGATATAAAGATATAAAGATATAAAGATATAAAGATATAAAGATATAAAGATATAAAGATATAAAGATATAAAGATATAAAGATATAAAGATATAAAGATATAAAGATATAAAGATATAAAGATATAAAGATATAAAGATATAAAGATATAAAGATATAAAGATTTAAAGATATAAAGATATAAAGATATAAAGATATAAAGATATACAGATATACAGATATAAATATATAAAGATATAAAGATATAAAGATATAAAGATATAAAGATATAAAGATATAAAGATATAAAGATATAAAGATATAAAGATATAAAGATATAAAGATATAAAGATATAAAGATATAAAGATATAAAGATATAAAGATATACAGATATACAGATATAAATATATAAAGATATAAAGATATAAAGATATAAAGATATAAAGATATAAAGATATAAAGATATAAAGATATAAAGATATAAAGATATAAAGATATAAAGATATAAAGATATAAAGATATAAAGATATAAAGATATAAAGATATAAAGATATAAAGATATAAAGATATAAAGATATAAAGATATAAAGATATAAAGATATAAAGATATAAAGATATAAAGATATAAAGATATAAAGATATAAAGATATAAAGATATAAAGATATAAAGATATAAAGATATAAAGATTTAAAGATATAAAGATATAAAGATATAAAGATATAAAGATATACAGATATACAGATATAAATATATAAAGATATAAAGATATAAAGATATAAAGATATAAAGATATAAAGATATAAAGATATAAAGATATAAAGATATAAAGATATAAAGATATAAAGATATAAAGATATAAAGATATAAAGATATAAAGATATAAAGATATAAAGATTTAAAGATATAAAGATATAAAGATATAAAGATATAAAGATATACAGATATACAGATATAAATATATAAAGATATAAAGATATAAAGATATAAAGATATAAAGATATAAAGATATAAAGATATAAAGATATAAAGATATAAGATATAAAGATATAAAGATATAAAGATATAAAGATATAAAGATATAAAGATATACAGATATACAGATATAAATATATAAAGATATAAAGATATAAAGATATAAAGATATAAAGATATAAAGATATAAAGATATAAAGATATAAAGATATAAAGATATAAAGATATAAAGATATAAAGATATAAAGATATAAAGATATAAAGATATAAAGATATAAAGATATAAAGATATAAAGATATAAAGATATAAAGATATAAAGATATAAAGATATAAAGATATAAAGATATAAAGATATAAAGATATACAGATATACAGATATAAATATATAAAGATATAAAGATATAAAGATATAAAGATATAAAGATATAAAGATATAAAGATATAAAGATATAAAGATATAAAGATATAAAGATATAAGATATAAGATATAAAGATATACAGATATACAGATATAAATATATAAAGATATAAAGATATAAAGATATAAAGATATAAAGATATAAAGATATAAAGATATAAAGATATAAAGATATAAAGATATAAAGATATAAAGATATAAAGATATAAAGATATAAAGATATAAAGATAAAAAAAATATAAAGATATAAAGATATAAAGATATAAAGATATAAAGATATAAAGATATAAAGATATAAAGATATAAAGATATAAAGATATAAAGATATAAAGATATAAAGATATAAAGATATAAAGATATAAAGATATAAAGATTTAAAGATATAAAGATATAAAGATATAAAGATATAAAGATATACAGATATACAGATATAAATATATAAAGATATAAAGATATAAAGATATAAAGATATAAAGATATAAAGATATAAAGATATAAAGATATAAAGATATAAAGATATAAAGATATAAAGATATAAAGATATAAAGATTTAAAGATATAAAGATATAAAGATATAAAGATATAAAGATATACAGATATACAGATATAAATATATAAAGATATAAAGATATAAAGATATAAAGATATAAAGATATAAAGATATAAAGATATAAAGATATAAAGATATAAAGATATAAAGATATAAAGATATAAAGATATAAAGATATAAAGATATAAAGATATAAAGATATAAAGATATAAAGATATAAAGATATAAAGATATAAAGATATAAAGATATAAAGATATAAAGATATAAAGATATAAAGATATAAAGATATAAAGATATAAAGATATAAAGATATAAAGATATAAAGATATAAAGATATAAAGATATAAAGATATAAAGATATAAAGATATAAAGATATAAAGATATAAAGATATAAAGATATAAAGATATAAAGATATAAGATATAAAGATATAAAGATATAAAGATATAAAGATATAAAGATATAAAGATATAAAGATATAAAGATATAAAGATATAAAGATATAAAGATATAAAGATATAAAGATATAAAGATATAAAGATATAAAGATATAAAGATATAAAGATATAAAGATATAAAGATATAAAGATATAAAGATATAAAGATATAAAGATATAAAGATATAAAGATATAAAGATATAAAGATATAAAGATATAAAGATATAAAGATATAAAGATATAAAGATATAAAGATATAAAGATATAAAGATATAAAGATATAAAGATATAAGATATAAAGATATAAAGATATAAAGATATAAAGATATAAAGATATAAAGATATAAAGATTTAAAGATATAAAGATATAAAGATAAAAAGATATACAGATATAAATATATAAAGATATAAAGATATAAAGATATAAAGATATAAAGATATAAAGATATAAAGATATAAAGATATAAAGATATAAAGATATAAAGATATAAAGATATAAAGATATAAAGATATAAAGATATAAAGATATAAAGATATAAAGATATAAAGATATAAAGATATAAAGATATAAAGATTTAAAGATATAAAGATATAAAGATATACAGATATAAATATATAAAGATATAAAAAATCGTACTAAAACTAATTCCACCTCTTATACAAACTCCCCCTTTTTTGGGGGAGTCCGTCTATCTGTCCCCCCGATTATAACCGCAATTTAAGAGCCATCGAGCTCAAATTTGCTATACAACCTCTATCCTTAAGCAAAGTTCAAGTTCTAAGATGAACAAGATGAGCAAGAAGATACAAACTTTCCCTTTTTTAGGGGGTGTCCGTCTGTCTGTCCCCGCGATTACTTCAGTAGTAATAGACCTATCAAGCTGAAATTCGGTACGCTAGCATCTATTCTCTAAGCGGAGGTTATTATGTTCTGAATTGAGCAATATCGGACAACAACCACTCCCACCTCGCATACCAACTCCCGGGCAAAAGCTACTCCCATCTCTCATACAAAACTCCCCCTTTTTGGGGGGTCACACAAATTCATAACTTTATTCTGTGCTCTTATAAACAATTCAAACTCAGTATTGAAATTTGAGTAGTAAAAGTTATCTCCACCTCTCATACAATCTTACATTTTTTTGCGTTACAAAGTTTTATAAAATGTAGTTGTACTTCAAATAACTAGTTGTGTCGTCATTTTTAAAAATAGTGAAGGGTATCTGAGTTTCGCCATAGTTTTTACATCACTTTTGTACACTTATCTTTATAAAATAAAGTTTGTGTCTTAAGTCTTTAGATTTCTACTTGTACGGTCAAGTATACAAGTTCTTGTCTTAAGTTTTTTGTTACTCTAACGCCTTATAATACAAATTTAAAAAAAATTTGTATCTTTTCTTCATACAATTGTTGATGAATGTTTTAAAATGTAAGCTCCGGTGGAGTATCATTTGTCATTGTAAATTTCATTGAAAAAATATATGAGAAATTATAAATTTCACACACCTGATTACTAAAAACCGCTCCTTAGAAATTGTCTTTACCAGGAAATTTGATATAAAAAATACCTCATACAACATCAACATAAGTTTACATTATGCTAATAACTTCCTAGTAACGCTAATTGAATTGAACAATAGTCTAATTATAAATTTATTTTTCTTTTCCAGATAATCGTTAAAAATGTGTGCTGTGTAAATTAATGTAATTAGAAAATATAAACAACAAATCTTTACTATAATACATAGTACTTAGTACATAATATATGCATGCATGAATGCATTTAACATTACCACATTGCCAAAAAACGAATTTATGATGATGTATCCCGATAAATGTTTAGAAAAAGCCAATTTACACAATCCAACGCCACATTTGCCAGCGACGCCAATTAATGAGATGCATCATCACCATCATCATCATCATGCGGTGCAATTAGTGCAAACGGATACCAACAATCATCATTTACAAATTCATCCACATCATGCGCTGCAAACACATCCGATATTGGCGCAAACGCAACAGCAACAACATTTGTTAGCGCATCCAGCAGCGGCAGCACCTGTGCAGCAACAACAGTCACAACAGCAGCAACAACAACAGCAGCAGCACCCGCATCAACAACATGCAACGCAGTTACAACAACATCATCAACAGCAGCAGCAACAACAGCAAACACAAACTCAGCATGTGGCTGGTCAACATGTCCATCAGCAACAACAACAGCAGCAGCAACAACAGTCGCAACAGTCACATGCGGCCCAGCAACAACAGCAGCAGCAACATTCAGCCATGTTCTCAAGGTAAGTTGGTTGTATAACTAAATCGTTTGTAAGGCCAGTAAATTTAAGGCGACTCATTACAAGGATATTGAGAAATCTATACAATGGGCAACTAAATTAAATATAAAACTATAATAAGCATTGTAGCGTGACAGACTGTATTATTATATCATTCATTGGCGCCCTGGTGAATTTAAAATTGTTAAGTTTAACGGACATGTTTTCGTTACTAGGCGCCGGAGAGAGTTTGGAGAGTTTAACTATCAAAGAGTTTTAAACAAATAGTTGTATACCCTTAACCACCTTCCACACAAACTCTCCCCTTTTGAGGGTTTAACAACCCAGTCACCTTTTTTATGGTGGTTCAGGTTTATATCAGCAATTCGGGAATATTTTGTTAATTCGGGGATGTTGGTAATTCAGCATCGAATTAGCAACTCAGGATTATGGGGATGACTTGTGCTCTTCAGTAAATCGACTTTTGCAACTCGTGGTTGCATCGATGATTCTGCTTTCGTCGTAAATCAGTTTGGTATCCGCAACTCAGGATAGTGTTGATGATTCGTGTTCTTCAGCAAATCGACTTTAGCAACTCGTTGTTGTATCGATGATTCTGCTTTTGTCGTAAATTAGTTTGGTATCCGCAACTCAGGATCGTGTTGATGGCTCGTATTCTTCTCTAGATCAACTTCTGCAACTCGTAGTTATATAGATTTTGAATTCGCGAACGAACTAATAATCTTACCCAACGGAGTGTTAGTATCAAGAATACTATGCTACAGGAATGAAGAGTATCCTTGTGTACCAGACCGAAATCTGTGCAACCGACGAATCGGTATAACCAACTGGAGTTAGATTCAACAGACCGAAGTCCAATTTAACAGACCGAAGTCCAATTTAACAGACCGAATTCCGATTCAACAGACCGAAGTCCGATTCAACAGACCGAAGTCCGATTCAACAGACCAAGGTCCGATCTAACAGACCGAAGTCCGATTCAACAGACCGAAGTCCGATTTTACAAACCCAAGTCCGATTCAACATACCGAAGTCCGATTCAACAGACCGAAGTCCGATTTAACAGTCCGAAGTCCGATTTAACAGACCGAAGTCTGATTTAACATACCGAAGTCCGATTCAACATAACGAAGTCCGGTTCAACAGAACGAAGTCCGATTTAACAGACCTAAGTCCGATTTAACACACCGAAATACGATTCAACAGACCAAAGTCCGATTCAAAAGACCGAAATCCGATTTAACAAACCGAAGTCCGATTAAACAGACCGTAGTCCGATTTAACAGACCGAAGTCCGATATAACAGACCGAAGTCCGATTCAACAGACCGAAGTCCGATTCAATAGACCGAAGTCCGATTCAACATACCGAAGTCCTATCTAACAGAACGAAGTCCGATTTAACAGACCTAAGTCCGATTTAACACACCGAAATGCGATTTAACAGACCGAAGTCCGATTCAAAAGACCGAAATCCGATTTAACAGACCGAAGTCCGATTTAATAGACCTAATTCCGATTTAACAGACCGAATGCCCATTCAACAGACCGAAGTCCGATTTAACAGACCGAATTCCGATTTAATAGACCGAGGTCCGATTCAACAGACCGAATTCCGATTTCACAGACCGAAGTCCAATTCAACAGACCGAAGTTCAATTCAACAGACCGAAGTCCGATCCAACAGACTGAAGTCCAATTCAACAGACTGAAGTATGATTTAACAGACCGAAGTCCGATTCAACAGACCTAAGTCCGATTTCACAGACCGAAGTCCAATTCAACAGACCGAAGTTCAATTCAACAGACCGAAGTCCGATCCAACAGACCGAAGTCCAATTCAACAGACTGAAGTATGATTTAACAGACCGAAGTCCGATTCAACAGACCGAAGTCCGATTCTACAGACCGAAGTCCGATTTAACAGACCGAAGTTCAATTCAACAGACCGAAGTCCGATCCAACAGACCGAAGTCCAATTCAACAGACTGAAGTATGATTTAACAGACCGAAGTCCGATTCAACAGACCTAAGTCCGACTTAACAGACCGAAGTTCAATTCAACAGACCGAAGTCCAATTCAACAGACCGAAGTATGATTTAACAGACCGAAGTCCGATTCAACAGACAAAAGTCCGATTTTATAGACCAAAGTCCGATTCAACATATCGACATATTACTTTCAATAAATAATTGCCCTGAGAAAGGCAGAGGAGATCGGGTACAAAATAACTTAGCAACAAACTTCGCAGCGGTAGCAACCGACCAATTTACCAAGCAAAATGCTCGATCATTTAAGTAAGTGGAGCTCTCGATGTAATAATAATTATATCGCATCACGAGAGAAGGCTCTGTCATTAGATCGCTTGCTTAGTCCGTAGTAGCATTTATTAGCAAGCAGGATTCTTCACCTAATTTCGAGGCTGACATTATTTGTTTTCTTGATGACGGAGCATAAGTAGATAAAATTATTTACCATCTCGAAATTATAGTTGTCAACGTTCACGAAGTTTCCCAAAAGAGTAGATTCTTTGTAACTTCGTTTTGTCCTCGTTCACCATTAGACCCATTTTCGCTAATTCCTTCTGTATACCTGAGAAGGCTGCAGTCACATCCCGCAGCTTTTGACAGATGATTTCTACATCATCAGCGTACGCGAGTAGCATGTGGCTTTTGTTGAATATCGTGCCACTCTTATTTACTGCATCTTTACTCATTAAAAACTCTATCACTATGTTGAAAATATAACACGATAGGCCGTCGCCTTGTTTTAGGCCTCGTCTGGTATGGAATGGTTCCGTAAGGTCCTTACCAATCTTTACTAAAGAATTCGTGTAAATCAGCGTCATTCCGCATAGGCGTATCAGCTTCGCTGGGATACCAAACTCAGCCATGGCTTCGAGTAATTTCTGCCATATCGGGTTGTCGAAGGCAGCTTTATAGTTGACGAAAAGGTGGTACGTGTCGATCTGTTTCTCTTGGGTTAGTTTTAAACGGTTCCAGGATTTTCCGAAGTGTGAATACATAGTCAGTTGTTGATTTAACAGGTCTAAAGCCACACTGATATTGCTCGATCAGGTTGGATAACACTGGCATTGGTCTTTCACATAGCACACTCTACAGGACTTGATATGCGATGAGTAAAAGGCTGATCCAGCGGTAGTTGGCACCCACTTGGATCAGCTTTTGTTTAGCACAGTACATAATACGCTCAGATTCCAATAATCGTGCATGCACTCGAAAAGCCAAACCGTGCGTAGGAGCCGGTGCATGCTCGTTATCAGCTCCTCGCCACCGGACTTGAAGAGCTGTGCTGGAAGTCCGTCGGCACCGGCTGCTTTACTAATTTTCAGCCGCGATATTGCTCTTCTTACCTCAGCTTGGCTTGGTGGTGGACACACTCTGCGTATCTGTAACCAGATTTCCATTCTTGTCATTACAGGAGGGTAGCTCATTACTGTAGCTTTTTGCTTTTACTTTCTGGTAAAATTTTCGGGCCTCACCTCTATCTCTGTATCGCTCTATATCATCGTTCTCCCGTTCCTTCATCTGACGTTTTTTCGATTAAATAGCTGTCTCCCCTTTTTTTCTGTCTCCTGGTGCCGTTTCCTAACAGCACGGGTTACAATTGGATGTAGCGTTGCCCTATAAGCAGCATCCTGAGCCTCAGACGCTATGCGACATTCTTCATCTTACTTCATCTTAGGATTCGTCTGAGCTCGGTTGTTGCGGCGGTTGCCATGGAATGCGCAATATGCTGCCACTTTGTATCGGAAACGTCAGAAGTAGAGGTGTTGTGTCGTATAAGTTGGGAGAGTTGGTTGAAATAGACAGTGAGGCTTGCAACTTCGCGTTATCCACTTTCTTTGTCTCTGGTTACATGCGTTTTTCGCTCTGCTCAATCTTGTGCTCATCTTAGCTGCAACCAGGCAATGATCCGAGCCAATATAAGCACCACGGGTCACACGCACATCCATGAGACTAGATGCATGTCAGCCATCAATTACCACATGATCAATTGTGACCGAGGGATAGCCAAGTCGCCATTTGGATATCTTTGTGCTAAAATCGGGTTCAACTGACTACCATGTTCCTTCTCGCTGCGAAGCTAACCAGCCAAAACCCGATTTTACCGATCGATGGACCAAGAACATCTTCCCTTCCTATTTTTGCATTAAAGTCGCCCAGAACATTTATGTATGTCGTATGTTTCCTCTAGCCGTTCGTAAAATGCATCTTTAATGTCATCGTCTTCGGGACATGGACACAAATCAGTGTGATGCAGAAATATTTTGCCTTGATGCGGATTGTGGCTATACGATCACTAACAGGATTGAATCTCTCGCCAACTACAAATCCACATCCATGCAGAAGATGGCAGCTGCGGAAACATCCGCCAGTCTGATAGTGGCACCTTCTCTATAGAGAGTCCGGACATTCCAGGCGCATATCCTTAAATCATGGTCATGGTTATTCCGTTTGTTACTTTTTCGTGTTTGCATAGCCAGATAAGGACCTGAAGGCAGAAAGCTAGCCCAACGATCAGGGTTCGTCGCTTACCATATGCCGCTATTAATGATAAATATCCTGGATGGCGGTGTTGTCAACCTTATATTCTTTGAGGACATCCACCAGTCGGATAGTTGCACCTTCTCTATAGAGAGTCCGGACGTTCCAAGTGTATATCCTTAAATCATTGTCCTTATTACGTTTGCTGGGACCCCAACATTTGGGAAGTTCCGTTTGTTACTTTTTCTTTTTCCTGTTTTCATTGCCAGTAAAGGACCTAAAGGCGGATGGCTAGCCCAACCATCAGGATTCGTCGCTCACTATCTGCCGCTTTTCATGATACAAAAATATCACGAGCAACATTGCCCAGGTCCCACCACGAAGGAGATTGTGAGTCAGCTTGAGATGCAAGAGTCTCCAATGTAACCCAAAAACATATTCTATTACATTTATAAAATTGCAATTCATTAATATTACCTAACAAATGCAGCAAAAGTTTTCAATTGTTTCTTAAATTATGTCCAAAACTTTTCAATACAAAAACAAAATATATTTTCGTCTAAACTAAAAAAAACTTCAAACTGAAAATCCGTTGTTGTAATAATCTCCACAGACCCTCTTTTTTTAATAATTATTGCAAAAATTAAAAAAAAACGCTTCCATCGTTACAGTTGGTGGCAATAAAACTAAAAGTTCCCAAGATTGGCCCAATGAAACTAAAAAGAAAAAAAAACCAAAATGTACATATTATTATAGGACCCCATTACAAAATGACCCTCCACCCTCTACCACTTCATAATATTGTTTAGCTAAAATAATTAAAAAATATGTTTTTTTTCTGCTGTTGTCATTGTGATATTTGCAAACTTTAACCTTCAATTGCATATGAGCGAGCGAGTGAGCGAACGATTGCATGAATGAAGGAATAAATGAACAGCGCAAGTTTGTTGCCTAAGTCTTTTGTTTTAAATTGATGCTTAAAAGCTTTGAAACAAAACATAGTTATACAAAAACAACACATATACTACAAGTATATAAAGCAACATTTTCTCTAAACAGTTTTAAAATGTTTGGAGTTTTGTGTGTTTGTATTCTTTGTTGTTGTTGTTTCTACAGCATGGCTTTCGTATTCAATAACGTTAGTTGTGTTGTGTTACCAGCTCGCGTCGCATTACAAGAGGGAATTGTTGAAAATGTGTTGAATTTACTGACAATATTTGCACCAAGTTTACTTGAAAATATCTGATAGTGTTTCTTTACTGCTGTTGCTGTCGTATTGTTGTTGACTATATGCTGTTGTTCACTTCTTAGTGTTGTTGTCTTGCGATTTTTTGCACTTTTCGGATTTTTAATTCTTTTTGTTGCTGTTGTTGTTGTTGGTGCAAATAACTTTTTTTGCCTGGCATGGTTTGATGCCTACTGTGGATGCTGTTGTTGTTGTTGATGGTGGTGGTGGTGGTGCTGCTGGTGAAGTTGCTGCAGTTGTTGTGGCTTATACGGATTTTACTAATGCTTATCAAGATTTGTGTTGAGTGGGGAGAAAAAATCCACAACCGAACATGTTGAAAATAAACTTTTCAGTGCATAAAAAAAGTGCAAACGCCACAATAATGGGTTCAATTTGAAAGAAATACAGAGGCCATGTTTTCCAAGTACGTATGTGTTCCGTCCACGTCCAAGTCCACGTCGTCGTCTTCGTCATCGAATCTCATGTTGTTCTTTTTTAGTCAGATTGTTGGTAATTTTTGTTGTGCTTGTTTTAATGTTTGGCTTAATTCTTCGAAAGGGTTTTCGTATTGATGGAACAAGAAGGTTTAAAATAGATCAAGGTTTAGTGTAGGTAATTGAAGGTTTGCAGTTATTTTGGCATTAGTTTGTAGAGGATATGGTGGCATTGTAGAGCTGTAATTTAAAAAATTTAACTCTTAAGCTGTCTGTCTATCTAGTGTGATTGAGTACAAAAGGGCTTTCTCTCGGCATACGATTACAAATGGGGTTCATTAGGAAATAGGGATTTTATAATGATATCCATCTTGGTTGTTATATAATACAACTGTTGTAGGTTGTTATATAATGTAAGTTATATAATACTTACATTTAAGTAGTATAGTGTAGGTTTATTTAATATAATTATCTGAATATCTTTACTGCTTAATTTTGGGAATTCGTATAGTATTAATTTTTTATATTTTTTATTTTTAAATTTTTTTTATTTAATTTTTAATTTTTAATTTTTAATTTTTAATTTTTAATTTTTAATTTTTAATTTTTAATTTTTAATTTTTAATTTTAAATTTTTAATTTTTAATTTTTAATTTTTAATTTTTAATTTTTAATTTTTAATTTTTAATTTTTAATTTTTAATTTTTAATTTTTAATTTTTAATTTTTAATTTTTAATTTTTAATTTTTAATTTTTAATTTTCAATTTTCAATTTTTAATTTTTAATTTATAATTTTTATAATAATATAAATAATATAATAATATTTATATATTTTTGTATAAATTAATAAAATTACTAAAACTAATAAAATTAATAAAAATTAATAAAACTAATAAAACCATTAAAATTATAAAATGAATAAAATTAATCAAGTTAATAAAATTAATGAAATTAATAAAATTAATAAAATTAATAAAATTAATAAAATTAATAAAATTAATAAAATTAATAAAATTAATAAAATTAATAAAATTAATAAAATTAATAAAATTAATCAAATTAATCGAATTAATAAATTAATAACATTAATAAAATTAATAAAAGTAATAAAAGTAATAAAATTAATAAAATGAATAAAATTAAAAGAATTAAAAGAATTAATAAAGTTTATAAAAAAATTAACAAAATTAATAAAATTAAAAAAATTCATAAAATTAATAAAGTTAATAAAATTAACAAAATTAATAAAATTAATAAACTTAATAAAATTAATAAAATTAATAAAATAAATAAAATTAATAAAATTAATAAAATAAATAAAATTAATAAAATTAATAAAATTAATGAAATTAATAAAATTAATAAAGTTAATAAAATTAACAAAATTAATAAAATTAATAAAATTAATAAAATTAATAAAATTAATAAAATTAATGAAATTAATAAAATTAATAAAATTAATAAAGTTTATAAAAAAATTTAACAAAATTCATAAAATTAATAAAATTAATAAATTTAATAAAATTAACAAAATTAATAAAATTAATAAAATTAATAAAATTAATAAAATTAATAAAATTTATAAAATTAATAAAATTTATAAAATTTATAAAATTAATAAAATTAATAAAAGTAATAAAATTAACAAAATTAGTAAAATTAATAAAATTAATAAAAGTAATAAAATTAATAAAATTAATAAAATTAATAAAATTAATAAAATTAATAAAATTAATAAAATTAATGAAATTAATAAAATTAATAAAATTAATAAAATTAATAAAATTAATAAAATTAATAAAATTAATAAAATTAATAAAATTAATAAAATTAATAAAATTAATAAAATTAATAAAATTAATAAAATTAATAAAAGTAATAAAATTAATAAAATTAATAAAATTAATGAAATTAATAAAATTAATAAAATTAATAAAATTGATAAAATTAATAAAATTAATAAAATTAATACAATTAATAAAATTAATAAAATTAATAAAATTAATAAAATTAATAAAATTAATGAAATTAATAAAATTAATAAAATTAATAAAATTAATAAAATAAATAAAATTAATAAAATTAATAAAATAAATAAAATTAATAAAATTAATGAAATTAATAAAATTAATAAAGTTAATAAAATTAACAAAATTAATAAAATTAATAAAATTAATAAAATTAATAAAATTAATAAAATTAATAAAATAAATAAAATTAATAAAATTAATAAAATAAATAAAATTAATAAAATTAATAAAATTAATAAAATTAATAAAATTAATAAAATTAATAAAATTAATAAAATTAATAAAATTAATAAAAGTAATAAAATTAATAAAATTAATAAAATTAATGAAATTAATAAAATTAATAAAATTAATAAAATTGATAAAATTAATAAAATTAATAAAATTAATACAATTAATAAAATTAATAAAATTAATAAAATTAATAAAATTAATAAAATTAATGAAATTAATAAAATTAATAAAATTAATAAAATTAATAAAATAAATAAAATTAATAAAATTAATAAAATAAATAAAATTAATAAAATTAATAAAATTAATAAAATAAATAAAATTAATAAAATTAATAAAATAAATAAAATTAATAAAATTAATAAAATTAATAAAATTAATAAAATTAATAAAATTAATAAAATTAATAAAATTAATAAAAGTAATAAAATTAATAAAATTAATAAAATTAATGAAATTAATAAAATTAATAAAATTAATAAAATTGATAAAATTAATAAAATTAATAAAATTAATACAATTAATAAAATTAATAAAATTAATAAAATTAATAAAATTAATAAAATTAATGAAATTAATAAAATTAATAAAATTAATAAAATTAATAAAATAAATAAAATTAATAAAATTAATAAAATAAATAAAATTAATAAAATTAATAAAATTAATAAAATTAATAAAATTAATAAAATTAATAAAATTAATAAAATTAATAAAAGTAATAAAATTAATAAAATTAATAAAATTAATGAAATTAATAAAATTAATAAAATTAATAAAATTGATAAAATTAATAAAATTAATAAAATTAATACAATTAATAAAATTAATAAAATTAATAAAATTAATAAAATTAATAAAATTAATGAAATTAATAAAATTAATAAAATTAATAAAATTAATAAAATAAATAAAATTAATAAAATTAATAAAATAAATAAAATTAATAAAATTAATAAAATTAATGAAATTAATAAAATTAATAAAGTTAATAAAATTAACAAAATTAATAAAATTAATAAAATTAATAAAATTAATAAAATTAATAAAATTAATGAAATTAATAAAATTAATAAAGTTTATAAAAAAATTTAACAAAATTCATAAAATTAATAAAATTAATAAATTTAATAAAATTAACAAAATTAATAAAATTAATAAAATTAATAAAATTAATAAAATTTATAAAATTAATAAAATTTATAAAATTTATAAAATTAATAAAATTAATAAAAGTAATAAAATTAACAAAATTAGTAAAATTAATAAAATTAATAAAAGTAATAAAATTAATAAAATTAATAAAATTAATAAAATTAATAAAATTAATAAAATTAATAAAATTAATAAAATTAATGAAATTAATAAAATTAATAAAATTAATAAAATTAATAAAATTAATAAAATTAATAAAATTAATAAAATTAATAAAATTAATAAAATTAATAAAATTAATAAAATTAATAAAAGTAATAAAATTAATAAAATTAATAAAATTAATGAAATTAATAAAATTAATAAAATTAATAAAATTGATAAAATTAATAAAATTAATAAAATTAATACAATTAATAAAATTAATAAAATTAATAAAATTAATTAAATTAATAAAATTAATAAAATTTATGAAAATTATTAAAATTAATAAAATTAATAAAATTAATAAAATTAATAAAATTTATAAAATTAATAAAATTTATAAAATTTATAAAATTAATAAAATTAATAAAATTAATAAAAGTAATAAAATTAATAAAATTAATAAAATTAATAAAATTTATAAAATTAATAAAATTAATAAAATTAATAAAATTAATAAAATTAATAAAATTAATAAAATTAATAAAATTAATAAAATTAATAAAATTAATAAAATTAATAAAATTAATAAAATTAATAAAATTAATAAAATTAATAAAATTAATAAAATTTATAAAATTAATAAAATTAATAAAAGTAATAAAATTAATAAAAGTAATAAAATTAATAAAATTAATAAAATTAATAAAATTAATAAAATTTATAAAATTAATAAAATTAATAAAATTAATAAAATTAATAAAATTAATAAAATTAATAAAATTAATAAAATTAATAAAATTAATAAAATTAATAAAAGTAATAAAATTAATAAAATTAATAAAATTAATAAAATTAATAAAATTTATAAAATTAATAAAATTAATAAAATTAATAAAATTAATAAAATTAATAAAATTAATAAAATTAATAAAATTAATAAAATTTAACAAAATTCATAAAATTAATAAAATTAATAAAATTAATAAAATTCATAAAATTAATAAAATTAATAAAATTAATAAAATTAATAAAATTAATAAAATTAATAAAATTAATAAAATTAATAAAATTAATAAAATTAATAAAATTAATAAAATTAATAAAATTAATAAAATTAATAAAATTAATAAAATTAATAAAATTAATAAAATTAATAAAATTAATAAAATTAAAAGAATTAATAAAGTTTATAAAAAAATTTAACAAAATTTAACAAAATTCATAAAATTAATAAAATTAATAAAATTAATAAAATTAATAAAATTTATAAAATTAATAAAATTTATAAAATTTATAAAATTTATAAAATTAATAAAATGAAAAAAATTAATAATTATAATAAAAAATTATTCGTTGTTTCTCTGCTTTTATGCTTAAAGTAATTCCAAATCTATGTTAATTTTTAACATGATCTCCGATGGCAATTAGTATCATATTCCAACGTATACACATGTGTATATATCAATAAAATGTACAAATACTAAAATCTTAGATAATCATATTCAATAAATGCAAATAAATGCAATTTCTCAATGACAGTTTTATTTGAATAGTATAGCGAAATCGATTATAGATATGACAAATGTTTTACTTAAACACAATATTCTATTAAAAACTCTTCGATAAGCATCTCTGACCAAAGGCATCGAATAACAAAATACTTAAGAAACAAACTTGACTAATACACGTAAAAACATTTAATCGAAATATTCACTAATAAATCTAACTATGTTACAATGGCTTTTGATTGTGATCAAAAGATACAATTGTTATAGGTATTATCGATATAAATTTATTACATACACACACATGCACACTTATTAGAGGTGAATAAATAGATATTTCTATAAATAATAATAATAAATAACCATAAGGCGTAAATTGATGTCATAACCATAAATAATTGAATTAAGAAATGTAGTACAGTGCAAGAATGGGCTTAGTATACATATTCTACAGTAGATTTAAGTATAAAACATATGCTCTGAAGTGCCCAGAATTATGATTATTGATTTATTAAGAATACTTTTTCGATAGTACAAAAATGTACCACTAAATAGTATTATCGTAGTAAGGTACACATTCTTAGTAGTTGTTATAGCGAGCTGGTATTTGAACCAGTTTCAATATTTTCTACATTTAAATATGAGTTAAATATTAAAATATAGAAATGAATGAATGAGTTAAAGAAAATCTGTTCAAACTGTTTTATGTTAATATTGTATCAAAAACTCTGTGATAAATATATGAGTACTTGTTGTATAACAAAAGACTTAAGAAACGAACTTAATTTATACTTACTTATAAATCAATATATGTTAAAATGTCTTTTGATTATGATCAAAAGAAACAATTGTTATAGTATTATCGATATAAATTGATTATACATACACTGTTTTTATTAAAATAAATATTTGTTCATATATAAATAAATCTAAGGCGTAAATTGATGCCAAAGTATATCTAAGACTATGAATAATTGAATTATGGAGTGAAGTATAAGAAATTGAATAAAAACTAGACGAGTTCATGTTCTTAGATTTATATAAATTTAAAGTGCTTTTAAAGTCAGTGGAAACTGCAACAAGATCTTATTAAAATTTCCAAAAATTGCTATAAATGATAATGTTCATCAATGTTGTTAACCTCAACCCCGGCTACAGCATTGTCAATAAAAGAAAGCGGTAGTGAGTGGGACTCTGGATAATCCGTATTTTATAATTTTTTTTTCGTAAAAAGAAACTGATATTTAAGGAATCCCAAAAAAAACACTTTCCTTTATTGACCAGGTTGTAAACGGTGTTGAGGTTAACAATTTTATAGTTGTTAAAAACTTTGTTAAAAATTACTTTATGATATTCGGACATTACGATGGTCAAATTGCATGATAAGGACAATTTCCTCTTTACGATACTTACTAACTTCAAATCGATGCATATCTATTCCAAGACCTGACCAGCGGAACGCCGGTCAGTCTGTCTGTCTGTCGGCTGGTACGCACGATAACTCTAACGACGTTACCAATTGTTTCGAAACTTAGCATGAGTTGATATTTTCCTAAATCTATTTACCGGATTGTATATGGGCTATATTGCCACGCCCCTTCTGGTACCTCTCATACAAATGTACCATTCAGCCCAAATTATAATTCTAGTAATAATACCGATACACGCGATCGTGTCCAAATTCTGTATTAAGTAAAGCTATAACAAAATGATGTTTTGGATAATTATTGGAAGTCTAGCCACGCCCCTTTTGGTACACTCCCCCCCTTAATGTATCATTCCGCTTACTTAAGGAATCGAGTATAATATAAAAAAAAACCACGCCATCGTGTCCAAATTCTGGCCCGCTGCTTCAGGCCTACTTTAGAAACCATGTTGTACTATCATGTAGCTGCCATTTTGTTGTGATTCTACAAATAGAAAGCGTGTTAATTCGCAATAACGCGAGAAGTTATCCCATATTTCATAAATGAGGTGTTAAGGAAAATAAGTTTGTTTAGGGTAAGGGTATTCATCAGTCAGTTCATCTTAAATGAAATTTCTGTACTGGTTTTAGAACTTAACATCCGCTTAGAGGAAAAGTTTCTGCTCGATAATGAAGGCTGTAGTCGCAAAAATAGACGGATACCCACAAAAGAGTTTCTATCTGATCTTGCATATCTTACAACTTAAACACCGCTTGAGGGATAGAAGCTTGTGTACAAATTTCTGATCGATAGCTATAAAGTATGGCTGTGATACTGTGGACAGACAGACGGACACCCTCAAAGAGGGCATGATTGTAAGAGAGGTGGGAGTGGTTTTTATCTGATCTAGCTCATCTTAGTTCTTAAATCCGCTTAGATAATGGAAACTTGTGTACCAAATTTCAGCTAATCAGGGGGTAGAGACAGACGGACACCCCAAAAAGGTGGTGTTTGTATGGGAGCTGGGAGTAGCTTTTGACCGATCTTGCTCATCTCAGAATTTAACTCTGCTTAGACGATAAAGCTTGCATATCAAAATTTCAGCTCGTTATTTCATAAACGGAAAGACAGACGGACACCCCAAAAAAGGAGGTGTTTATATGGGAGGTGGAAGTAGTTTATGTCCTATATTGCTCATCTCAGAACTCAAGCTTTGCTTAGAAGATTGTAGTTGGCATTCATAATTTTAACACGATAGCTCTTAAACTACGGGACAAACCTCAAAAATGGCTCAGTTTGTAAGGAAGGTGGGGGTAGTTTTCGGCCGATCTTTCTTAGGTTAGAACTCAAGCATTGCTTAGAGTATAGAAGCTTGCGTACAAAATTTCATCTCGATAACTCATAAACTACGGCTTTAATCGCAGGGAAAGGTCCCAAAAGGGGGGAGTTTGTATGGGAGGTGGGAGTAGTTTTCGACCGCCCGTTATCATTTTAGAACTCAAGCTCCGTTTAGAGGATAAAAGCATGCATATCAAAATTCCAGCTCGATTCTTCATAAACTATGGGGGACGGACACCCCCAAAAAGAGGGTGTTTGTATGGGGGGAGTAGGTAGTGTTTATCCGATCTTGTTCACCTTAGAAATCAAGCTCCGCTTACGGCTGTAATCACAAGGAAAAACCCAAAAAGGGGAGTTTGTATGGGAGGTGGGAGCAGTTTTTGACCGATCTTGCTCACTTAATCTTAAAATTAAACTATTTTAAACTAAATAAAACTATTAAACTATGGCTATAATCGCGGGGACAGACAGACAGTTGGACGTACAGACGGATATCTTTAAATGGACTCAGAATTCGATGAGGATCATTTATATATATTAAGCTTTCCCGGCTCGCGTTGCTCCGCCGCTTCTTACAATTAACATTCTTGAGATTCAAAGCAATACAGTTTTAATGCAAATATTATAAATTTATTATTATTTAGATTTAATTGTCTGGTCTGGATGGTGGTTTCAGTTATGCCACCTCTATTTGTTGTGTAGACCATAAATATGTAAATTTAGAAAATTCTGTTCTTTCCGCCAAACTACTTCGTAAGGGATCGTACAACTTTCGCCTTTTTATCCCTAAAACTACGAATTTCGCAAAATCCCTTCGTATCGTATCATAGAATCATACCCTTAAGCTTGGTCTGAGCTATGTTACCACTCTTGTCCCTTTGTCTTCCTTAAAGTACGAATTAAAAAAAACTTCTTCGTACCACACAACTATTCTAGGAAATATTCATTCACTAATATATTCACGATGCTGTCTACAGTGTGAGCGATATTAACAGTTTTTCCCTTTATTGGCTTTTCACCCTTCATGACAAATTTCAAAGCTCCACCTTTAGCCGTTTGGGGTGAGTGACCAGTAAGTGATATGATAGAAATTGTGAAAATTTTATTACAATCGGCCGTTTAATAAGAACGATATAACGATTTGTTCAAAAGGGGCGTGGCACCTCCCATTTCCCAGCGAGACGTAATCCTCCTTGTACCAGTAACATATATAGGAAAACCCACCTTCTAATGGCTCGTGAGATATGAACGATAGAAATTTCGGTTTGTGTGGGCGATGCCACGCTCTTTGCCTACTTATGTTTTTCTGAAGCCTATGAAGAGGCACTACGGACTATACCACAAAGTGAAAATTTCATTGCAATCGGTCCATTAATATGACCGATATAACGATTATTCAAAAGGGGCGTGGTACCGCCCATTTCTCAGCAAGACGTATTCCTCTTTGTCTCAGTAACATATGTAGAAAACCTCACCTGTATATTTTTAATAGTTCGCTAGATACGACCGATTCACCATGTACCCACTTTTCACAAAAAAATAATTTTTTTTGTACGATTAACATATATATCAAATATCGGCTTGATATCTATAATGGTTTATGAGATACATCCATTTAAAATTTCAAGCTGTATGGGGCGGTGCCACTCCCTTATTACACCCTTGCTTTCCGAATTGCCAAAAATTCGTTCTTAGTGCACGCCTACGTCATAAAGGGAACCTATATTCCGAATTTCAAGGTTTTAGCTTTAGCCGTTAGGGCTGTCAGTCAGCCAACCCTTTTATATGTATAATATAGATTGTCATATCTACCACGCCTCCTTATGGGCGTTACAAATGGAAGAACAAAATGAATATACGTTTCACTCAGTTAGTGCGCGTGGTGAAGGGTATACAATTCAAAACTTATCCTTAAAATGGCTGCGTATCGGGGTCAAAGGTGGCACAGAAGGGAAAAATCCACAACAAGCCCCGCAACTGGCCCGGAGTCACCCCTAGAGGCGTAAAATGTATGACCGACACTAGAGTGGCCATAGTGGAAATTTTTTTGAAAAGTTAAATTTTTCGCACTGGAAAATATGAGGTTGGGGATAAAAATAATTATGCATATTTTTTTTTTTTTTTTTGATTCCGAGTACCTCCGGGTTGAGCCCAAACTTTTATTACATTACCCATTTAGGCTGAAGTGCAGAATATGGGGCGGGAGCCCTATTAAAAACCAAAAATATGCCATTGTCTTCATCTTGGCCCCCAAACATCGGAATGGTAGGTCAAAGTTGGCGCTCAGGCCCATGGGGCCCGGGGGGTCAAAAAAGGGGGCCCTTTCGGTTCTATGATGACCCCCCAGGTGCGGGTACTCAAGTGAAAGATATTTTCGAGACGAATCCAACGATGTTATTTTTAGGTTCCTACGGGGCTCCTGGACCGAGTTAGAGCCATTTCCGGGATATACCAAGAAAAAAATTTTTTTTTTAACTAAATTTAAAAAATTTTAAAAAAATTTTTGCGTGCGGCGCTACTAAACCCAACATAGGTGTACCGTCATTTCGCCCAATGTCATTTCGCCCAAAAACAACCATGACATATCGCCCAAAACATGTCATTTCGACCAAAAACCTAACTACAAAATGACATATCGCCCAAATGCTATGACATAAGACCCAACTTAATTTTTTGGGCGAAATGTCAGACTCATGACGACGGCACGCCCTGCTGCATACGTCGCAGTCAATCTTGTACTCTCTCTCTCGGTGGGGGGCACGCCCTCGCCGCATACGTCGTAGTCAGACTCGCTACTCCCTCTCTTTCTCTGGCATTATTAAAACACGAATGCGGTGGGGGGCACGCCCCCCTAAGGCGGGGGCAAGAGAACAAGACTGACTGCGACGTATGCAGCAGCGCGTGCCGTCGTCATGAGTCTGACATTTCGCCCAAAAAAATTGAGTTGGGTATTCTGTCATAGCATTTGGGCGATATGTCATGTTGTAGTTAGGTTTTTGGTCGAAATGATAGTTTTGGGCGATATGTCATGGTTGTTTTTGGGCGAAATGACATTGGGCGAAATGACGGTACACCTATGTTGGGTTTAGTAGCGCCGCACGCAAAAATTTTTTTTAAAATTTTTTAAATTTAGTTAAAAAAAATTTTTTTTCTTGGTATATCCCGGAAATGGCTCTAACTCGGTCCAGGAGCCCCGTAGGAACCTAAAAATAACATCGTTGGATTCGTCTCGAAAATATCTTTCACTTGAGTACCCGCACCTGGGGGGTCATCATAGAACCGAAAGGGGCCCCTTTTTTGACCCCCCGGGCCCCATGGGCCTGAGCGCCAACTTTGACCTACCATGCCGATGTTTGGGGGCCAAGATGAAGACAATGGCATATTTTTGGTTTTTAATCGGGCTCCCGCCCCATATTCTGCACTTCAGCCTAAATGGGTAATGTAATAAAAGTTTGGGCTCAACCCGGAGGTACTCGGAATCAAAAAAAAAAAAAAAAAAAATATGCATAATTATTTTTATCCCCAACCTCATATTTTTCAGTGCGAAAACTTTTGGATTTCACATTTTTAATTTTTTCTATATAACGCTATGGCCAGTCTAACCGACACCCAAATTGAGTTATAATATCAATACACAAAAAGCGATCGTGCCCAAATTCTGTATTTAGTAAAGCCATATCAGGAAAAAGGTTTGGAAAATTGGTAATCTAGCCACGCCCCTTCTGGTAGCTCCCAAACAAATATACCACTTTAAAAATCGAGTAATAATATTAATATACCCAAAGCGATCCTGCCCATATTCTGTATTTAGTAAAGCTAAAGCAGGATAAAGTGTTGGAGAAAAAATATGGAAGGCTAGCCACGCCCCTTCTGGTATCTCCCATACAAATTTACCACTCCACCCACTTTAGAAATCGAGCAATAATATCGTGTCCAAATTCTGTATTTTGTTAAGCTATAACAGGATAAAGTTTTGGATAAAAAAATTTTAGTTTAGACACGTCTCTTCTAGTACCTCCCATACAATTATACCACTCCGACTACTATGTATAGAAATCGAGTAATAATTTCAAAATATACTAGAAAATTCTATGTTTTACTGAGGTTGAGCGTATATGTAAGTCATTCGTCACATGTAATGGTAATTTGGCATCAGTAACTGAAAAATAACCAAAATTGTGCTCCTGTTTTGTTTGTTCATCTGTGCAGAATGTGAGTTTGTTCTCAACGTTCGGTTTAAGATCATGAACACCGTGCCTAGTTAGGTCGAAACCATCACCAGTTCAGCTTTTAATCACTTTTATGTCATCAATATGTTGTTGTTTTTATATTCCATGAAAATATTGAAACACCTAAAACACAAATCCTCACAAAATGTTGATAGGTCTTAGGTTTGAAACTTTATCGCCTCGTAAGTCAATAATTTTAAATGTTTTCAATTACCAAAACTAATGTACAAATTGAAAGATACATAAGAGATAAATGTTCTGGGTACTGTTTCTGACGAACATACAAACAAACATATATCTACTATATGTATATCTGTATGTGTGTATATATCATAGTCGATGTGTGTGACAAGTGATAAGTAGCAGACATTTTCCATTACAATGGTAAGAGATATAACAATGACATTGCCAGAAATCAAAGCGATCAACGATTTTTAAACTTTGACGCACCTTCTTCGCTCAGCTCGGTGATCTATACTCATGTATGAATATATATGTGTTCTTGTATGTTTGTATAATCAATATAACAATCATCATATACAAATAGTATGTGCTATGTCTATTGTGTGTCAGTCTGTCTGGCTGTCTTTCTGTCCGTCCTATATGTCTCTTCTAATTGTGCTGACTGTAAGGCAAGGTATGGATGTATGTCTGTCTATCTGTTTGTTTGTTTGTTTTTGTTTGTGTGTCGGCATGTAGCGACAAATGATAAGTTGTGACAGTAGCAATTTGTCAACTCGTTATATGCGCCTGCGCCTGCGCATTTGTCGCTTATTCCTCTGGGTTTAAGTGCGAGTGTGTGTGCTTTTGGTCTTTATTGATGATTTATAAAGTGAATCATTCGTCATTGCTGTTATTACTACTCCTCTAGATATTCTATGGTATGATGAAATGGTTTCCCATTCAATCGGGCTATCAAGTTGAGTTGTTGTTTTGCTTTAAGGTTTATTTCAAGCTTTTGTTTGTTTTGGTATAACCAGCTTAGTTACGAGTACATATTGTCACCGGTGGTGGTGGTGCCTGGTGGCTGGTGCAACGTAAGGGCGTGTGGGATAATATGACAAGAATCTAATTCGGTTTTGGTTCTACTTCTTGTGTGTTGTTTCTGTTGCTGGTGCTGCTGATTGTTTTCTTTCTTTTACTGTGTTTTGTTTTAATTTTGTTGTTGTTGCTATAGTGTTTCTTGGCCCCCTTTTTTGTTGTTGTTGGCTTGTTTCGGTGGTTTAGTTTTTGGCTCTGGCTGTGGCCGATGTGTGGTTCATTAAATGACCTTTGGGGAACAGCAGCTTGTAAGTTGAAATTTATCTAAACTTGGTAATCTTCACCACCGCCGCCGTCGTCGTCATCGTTGGCTTACCGACCGCTGCGTGGTCATTGGCGATGCTGCGAAAATAAAACGTTTTAAGCCATTTTATTTTGTTCCAATTAATTAGTGCTTTTAATGCAATCCAATAAGTTAAGTTTCGAGATGAGGCAAAAAAATGGAAAAGGAATAAGAACAGCAACAACAACTAAGAACGAAAATCCCATCCAGTGTACTGCACTCAATTGTATAGGTTTTGCTTTGGTTTCTCGGCCCAGTATCTGTATTGTATGTGAAACATTGACCAAGAATTGTGTTGCGATATTGATGTGGATAATGGGCCAGCGATGACGATGATGATGCTGGCTAAGATGATGACGATGTTGCGGCTGCATTGGCAGTGCTTTGTACCATATTATGCTGTGCGGTTGTACAGCTCTACTCCAGTTTTGTTATGGGATCTTGGTACACAGTGGTTTGTAAAGGCTTTTTACGAAATGGGAAAAAAGGGGTTACAATTAACTTTTTCCAATACATTTCAAAATGTTCTACTAACACAGTACCGACAAACATGGGACTCAATTCTGAGAACTGTACGTGAAAGTAGGCCCAAAAAGAAGAAGTTCTGCATCATTCGTTTTGTCAAGTTACATGCTATAATAATTGAATATCGGTTTGAAGTTAGTAAGTATCGTATAGAGGAATTGTTCACTTTAGTTCACCGCTAAACTAATTTTCTTGGACATATATTTAGTGTCAGGAGAGACAGAGTAATTCCATTGTGATAATAAAATGTAATAAAATGTATTATTTAAAAAAAATCTGCGCCTACCAAGGATATTAAACTTAAAACCGTTAAGTAACTGAGAGAAGCAGAAAGACCACTATTTCTGCTAAAAAAGGACCATTAGAAGAATGTGACGGGTGTGACCTTACGTGGAAATAAGTAACATTGTATAATTTTTGGCAAAACATATCAACGTTATCGATATTCGTATGATATTATAATGATTTAAATAAAAATTGTGAACGTAAGGGGATTTCATTTCATTTATTTTTCTGGTGTTCTTAAACATGGACAATCTTATGTACCTAATATAAAGCAACCCTTCCCTTTGTCATTGCTTTTAAATATACAACTTCCAGAATCTGTATTTGGTTCAAAATCTCTTCTCTGAATTCTGTTAAATATTACCACTCCACAAAGTAACACCTTCAAGAATTTCCCCTCCAAACCACTGTACCATAGCCAGCGCTAGTAAGTAATTTCAGTTTCAAACCATTTGCCGGGAAATAAACTGTTGACGGTAAGCACCAATGGAAACCAAAACAAACGCAACAAAAACAACAAGGTTAAACACCGACCCTTAAGAAAAGCAACTACATAAACGCCAGCGTAGCACAACAACATCAGCACTTTCAATACAAATTCAATCTGAAGGTGTTTAAAGTTCTTTTGTTTTCTACGCTACGTTGAAGCTATTTAAAGTAATCATAATAGCTACATTTATTCTCGGCAATTCTATTTATATGAAAACACTTAAGAAGAAGATCCAATTATTGCAAAGCCAATATTCTCAGACAATATTACGTAGGCCTACGTACGTACGTAGGCCAACGAAACCAAAAAAAAAGGTGTGAAAGTAGATGTGGTAGTTGTTATCGGATAACCAATTAAAATTGGTGGTATACGGCCAACATTTAAATATAATAGAGAGGGAGAGAGTAAGAAGAAGAAACTACTACTCGAATGTAAGTGAAAATTTAAGACTATAGTTATGTTGGAGAGGGTGTTTTATATTTGGGTGGGATAATTTATATAAACATTGATATAAATTACTGTGTGATGACGTTTTCTGACGTCAAACGTTCATGAACTTTTTATAACCTTCTCCATGACGCGCACTCTCACGGACGAAGGGAATATTCATTATAACCCTCACCACGCGGCGTACGAATAGAGTAAAGGGTATGCTTATTATGTTCTTCCATTTGTTGCGCCCATAAGGATGCGTGGTAGGTTTGACAAGTTATATAAATAATTATAACCTAACATCCGCTTAGAGGATGGAAGCATTCGTACCAAATTTCAGCTTGATAACTCTTAAACTATGGCTGTGGTAGCAGGGATATAGACGAACATCCCCGATTTGTCGGATATTGCTCGTCATGGAACTTCATCAAATTTCAGCAGGTTATTTCCTTAAATACTGCTGCAATCGCGGGGCGGAAAGACGGAAACCCCCATAAGTGGTATGTTTGTATGGGAGGTGGGAGTGGCGTTTGTCTAGCCTTGCTCATCTTCGAACATAACCTTCGTTTATAGGATAGAAGTTTGTATACATAATATCAGATTTATATGTGTTAAACTACGGCTATGGTAGTGGGAACACAGACGGACAACCCCAAAAAGGAGGAGTTAGTGTGGAAGGTGTGAGCAGTTTTTTGTCCGATCTTACATATCAAAATTCAGCAGAATATTTCCTAAACAATGTCTCTAATCGCAGGGCAGATAGACGGACACCCCCAAAAAGGGGGTTTTTATATGGGAGGTGGGAGTGGTTTTTGTCTAATCTTGCTCATCTTCGAACTTTACTTCATATTGGCACTAAACCTCCTCTCAGGGGATATAAGCCTAAATATCAAATTTCAACACGATATTTCCTTAACTACGACTGTAATCGCTGGGCAGATAGACGGACACCTGCAAAAGGAGTGTGTTTGTATGGGAGGTGGGAGTGGTTTTTGTCTGATCTTGCTCATCTTCGAACTTAATCTCCCCTTAGAGTATATAACCTTGCATATAACATTTTAGCAGAATATTTCCTAAACAACAGCTGTAATAGCAGGGCAGATTGACGGGAACAGCCATGATCTTGATCTTGCTCATTTTCAAACTTAACTTCCGCTTAGAGAATAGACACTTGCGTACCAAATAGCCACAAGAGATTAACTAAGCAAAATGTAGTTTTGTTATTGTTGGATGTAAAAGTGCAGTTTTTGATCCTCGTTCTTTGCATATATTTGGGTTTTACTTTTGACCCCTCAAGTCAGTCTGCATTGCAAAACAGTGGAGCGTATATATTTATGCTCAATAAGGTTGATATAGTACACGAGTTTTCGAATTCGATACGAACCACCCCCCCCAAATTTTGTGCGCATCATGGTCTAAGTTGGTGGGGAAGGGGAAAAATCCACATCAAGCCCCGATACTGCCCCGGTCGTCCACAGATTAGAAAATGTATAACCGATCCCCAGTAATTTACCCCCCTAACATTTTCCCCAAAATTATTTTTTTTTAAATTTTGCTCCCACCGCTCTAACGGTCAAAAAGGTACCACTAGGGAAGTCGAATGTATTATCGGACCTCAATATATTTGCAACCAAAAGAGTTTCTCAAAACATATCTACCCTTTATCTTTAACCCTTTAGGCGGTTTCCATACAATTTTTTTAATAAAATCAGATTCTGTCGCTCCCTTGGTTTCTCAGAGAGGGGTACAATATATGACCGCCCCAACTAATTCTTCCCTCCTAATATTTTTTTCAACATAAACGTAAAATTTTTATAAATTTTGCTCCCACCGCTCTAACTGGACAATACGTGCCCCTAAAAGAGTCAAATGTTTGACTCACCCGCAATATTTTTCAAACCCAACACGTTCTCAGAATTTACCTACTCCATAGATTCAACCCCTAAGGGGGTTCCCCTTATTTTTTTTTTGAATTTTTGTACATTTTTTTATGAAATTAACTTCTGCCGCTCCCATTGTGACTCTTATCTATGATCGACCCCTAGTCATTTTTTTTGTTTTAACGTTTGCCCTAATATACCTACCACCCATCTTCACCCCATAAGGGTGAAAAATCAATATTTTATTAATTTTGCTCTTACCGCTCTAATTGCCCTTAAGGTGCCCCTAGAGGAGTCAAATATATGACCGACCCTCAATATTTTTGCAACCCTAACAGTTTCTCAGCACATATCTACCCTTTATCTTCAACCCCAAAGAATTTATTTATTTTTTTAAATGAGCTTCTGCTGCACCAATTGTGCGTACTATAGGGGTAACATGTATGGCCGACCCCTAGTCATGTTTCCCTCCCAAAAATTTTCCCACACATACCTACACCCCATTTTTACTTCCTAAGGGGGCTCTCATACCAAAGTTAATTTTTTATAAATTTTGCTCCCATCGCCCTAACTGTCCCAAATGTTCCCCTAAAGGAGTCTAATGTATGACTCACGTCTCTAGATTCAACCCCAATGATTTTTTTAAAAATGTACCCTCAAAATTTTATAACCCCAACAGTTTCTTAGAACTTACCTACTCTCTAGATTCACGTTTAAGGTGGTCCCCATAAAATATTTATACCCGCACCCTACGGGTAGGAGGGTCTATATCATTTGATACGACCCAAAAGTGTTACATAAAGAAGCAGTCACTTCAGACCCTAGGTTTCTTTGAATCAAATTCGATTCATGAGTATTTAAGTATTTTGAGCCATGTCCGTTTGTCTGTCTGGTTTTCCGGCTGGTACGCACGATAACTTTCGAAAGACGCAACCAAATGTTTTAACATTTTGCACGAGTTAATATTTCCCCAAAACTACTAACGATATAGCAAATGGGCTACATGGCTACACCCCTATTGGTACCCCAATACAAATATATAATTCCACCCACTTTAGAAACCGAGTAGTAACATCAATACACTCGACACGATCGTGCCCAAGTTCTGTATTTTGTTAAACTAAAACACGATAAAGGTTTGGAGAAAAAACGGAAGTGTAGCCACTCCATTTTTGGTACCTCCTATACAAATGTACCATTGCGCCCCCTTAAGAGATGGAGTAATAATATCTATACACCCAATGTGATCGTATCCAAATTCTGTATTTAGTAAAGCTATAACAGGATAAAGTTTCGGAGAAAAACTGGAAGTTTAGCCTCGCCCATTCTGGAACCTCCCATACCCATCTGGTACCGCCCACTTAAGAAATTGATTAATATTAGAAATACACCCAACGTGATCGTGCCCAAATTCTGTATTTACTAAAGCTAAAGCATGATAAAGTTTTGGAAAAAATTTGAAGTCTAGCCACGCCCCTTCTGGTACCTCCCATTCAAATCGAGTAATAATATCAATATACTAGAACATTTTATATTTTATTGCGGGTGATGGTATTTGTATGTCGGACTTCCCGATTGAAACTTTCTTACTGGTTCTTTATATTGTTTTTAAAAAATCAGTTCCTGCTGCACCAATTGTGCCTCCTAGAGGGTAAAATGTATGACCGACCCCCAGTCATTTTTCCCAAACATAACATACCCCCATCTTCACCCCCTAGGGGGGCTGCTATACAAAAATCAATTTTTTAATTTTAATTTATAAATTTGTTAATGACCCAAAAATATTGTCGAACGGTATCAGTATCTACCATTATTTGTCACATTCCTTACATTTAATAGTTAAGTAAATCTCACCGGAAGTGAGAATCTTCTTCTCTTACAGATCTCCAGTAAATTGCATTTTGAAAATATGACACGATATTGTTAAATACACACAAATTGAACTAATTAATACATTAGGTTATTTTCTAGGGCATTACGTAGACATCGTACAACTTCTGGAGTTTAAACAAAATCCCGTATCTGTAAATACTTGTACAATATAAATACAAACACATGCATACCTTAAGGAATAATAAAACTTGAGGAAAATCTATTAACTGCATACAAATATGTAAGAAACAAATTAACAGTTTTTGTTGTTTTCTTATTAGAAAAAGGTAAAAGAAGTAGACCAAGGTGTATCCAGCCCCCCCCCCCATTCCATTGAATGAACTTAAACCTGAACGGTTCAAAGACATTGATATTGTTTTACTGTCTTTTTCTTGTCTTAGCTGCAGCTAGAAGAACAAATTATGAATAGTTTGTTATGATTTCCGTGTGTATGTGGTGTTGAATTCTATATGTAGCTACATATATACGTACATACATATATATGGAATATAAAAATCTACCTTATTTTCACCGTACAAATAAAACACTTGAGTGTTAATGAAATTAGCAACCCTTTGCCGTTGTTATATGATATGCTGCACTTGGTTTGATTACTTTGCTCAGACGCGCGCATGCACACACACACACACACGTACTGTAACACTTGGTCCCCAAAGAGTGGTAAAGTGGCAGAGTGTATTTGTTGTGTTGTTTTTTTGGTACGGTAAGGAAGAACGTTAAGAGTCAAAAGTAAATAGTAAGAAGATTGTTGGTTTTAAGGGTGTTAATTGTCAGAATTCACATTGCATTCGCACTTTGGAATTTCTATTTGCACAGTGGCTATGGTATGATACCGGGGCTAGCCATTACACCAATTTATGTATAACTAGAGTACAGACAATGTGACTGACTAAGCGACTACCAGTGTCTGGCTAACGGACCGAGCGACTGAAATTTCAACTTGATCTAGTAATCTTAACACTTTGGTGTAGACATTGGCTGCTGCTGCTACTACCATTGTTGGGTATATGATACATTTTCTCCAGTTTAATTAGTGTCATTAAATATTTAGAGCGCATACCATTGAGTGTTACTCTACGCGACGAGCTCAAAAAGTAAATAAACGGACAAGCGCGCCATATTGCCATCTAACTGTTGTGTGTGTCGTACGTCGTATCACAACAACATTCATATATGTTTGCCCTTATCATTATAGGATGTTAAAAGCTATTGTCACCGCATGTCACTGGCGGCATCCACCACCGACGCCGCCGCAGCCCAGGGTTTGTCGAACGCCGGCCGAACGTCATGGTCGAATTTAATTTAGAGAAATGTGCTAAATTTTAAAGATAATTAAAATTTAATTAACTTTTAAAAACAACGATAACTTATAACTTCATTTCAGTTTGAGATAAACATATTTGTAATGTATGTGTGTGTGTGCGAGAGTGTTACAATTTATTTGTGGCCATATCGTAAAGTAATTTGCGCTTCAAATTTAATAGCTTTTAAAATGTAATAAATATTTGTTAGCCGAGTGATAATTGCATAATGTGTCAACAGACAGCATAGTGCAAAAAATAAAATAAAAAATAATAAAAAAGAGAAAAGTTTGAAGAAAGTTTTTAAATAAAAAAAAAATAGTGTAGTAAATAATATGTCTCACACCGGTTTGTATGCGTTTTTGTTTGTGTTAAAAAAATATATGAAAACTAAACCCTTACACAGTACAACACATGATTTTGGGACTCAATTCTGTGAACTGCACGTGACAGCAGCCCCAAAAAGAAGAAGTTCTGCATCATTCGTTTTCTCAAGTTACATGTCATAACAATTTAATATTGATTTGTAGGTAGTAAGTATCGTATAGGGGAATTTTTCGCATTTTAGGCTCTTTTGTTATATTGTTATATGGTGGCGTATGATTATCATAAGTAATATTCCACGTAAATCATACTCCACACAGTACAACAGTTTGCAGACGTCTGCAGGCTACAGAAGTAATTTTCTATACAGATGATCATCCTTGTCTTTATAGGAGGGAAGACCGGTCTGTACCTTCCTATTTATATTCTGGTAAAATTTTAAGAACTTCAGCTCTATTCCTGTATACTTTATTGCATACACTATTCCGCTCCTTAAATTTTTTATTCTCATCATTATTTCGTCGATATATTTTCAATGTGATATCGTATGATTACTATGGGATATGTTATAAGTAAACTTTATAACAACAACAAATAACATAAAAACTCTTAAATAAACAGAAATACCATTTCAGAGGGTTTCTTTAGACTTTCTGCTATGATTTACTTAACCGAGATTTCTATTGTGTGTGTGTATGTGTGTATTGGTGTCAGTTGTAGTTTATCATATATATGTACATGTCACGTGAAAAATACATATGCGAATAAAATGCTAATTTCAGTTATGTGCCGTCGTCTATGAAACTAATTTTAGCAACATAGACTTTCATTCTTAAATCTCGTGATCTTGATATATTTAAAACGCAAACAGAACATGTCTTTGTCTCATTAATTGTAAGTGCGGTGAGAAGGGCCCACATTATGTTGATAACAAAAGTTGTAACACAGACTTTGCATAGTTGTCGAATTTGGACTTAAAATAAGGCAGAACTTTGTTTTTAGTTGTTAGTGGTTCATTTTTACTTGTTGTTCGTGTTCTAAAAAACTATTCATAGCGATTGCCAAAAATATTTGAGAGAACTTTAAAAAGAAAATTGAAAAGTATTAATGATCGATGGAATTTCAAATGAGCTGACGAGCTTAGAAAATTTGTGGCCAAAAATAACTTTTATTGGGCCAAGACCACTTTTCTATTGCACAAAGTACTTTTTTGCACCAGAGTAATTTTAAAGTAGATACTTTTTGGCACAAAGTTCTTTTATTCGTGCCAGATAACATTTTTGTTCTAAAAAGTACTTTTTTATTGACCCAAAAGCACTTTTTTGTTGCACAAAGTACTTTTTGGTTCCAGAGTATTTTTAAAGTAGGTATTTTTTGGTATAAAGCACCTTTTTGGTACCAGAATACCTTTTTTTACCAAAGTACTTTTTTTTTATTGTACTTACTTATCGCGACATACATTTAAGCTATAATTCAAATAACTCTATATGTAACTGTTTATAAAATTTATTTAATATATCTAAAATTAATTATTATCTAATTATAGAAGTATTTCAACATCCTGTAATATATTTTGTTTTAGTTCCCTTTTAAAGGAAAGACAAAGACAAGTCTCTTAAATTAAATTTTGAACGATTGCATTCTATGGGACCCGAAAATTTTTTACGTTGTTTTGTTAATTGTAATCGACATGTTATTTAATGTACTTTTCGGTACAAAGTACTTTCTATTGTACCAAATTACTTTTTTGTACCAAAAAGTCCCTTGTTTGCCCCAAAAGTACTTTTCTGATCCACAAAGTACTTGTACCAGTGTACTTTTATTGGTCCAAAATCACTTTTCTGTTGCACAAAGTACTTTTATTCGTACCAGAGTACATTTTGTACCAAAAAGTAATTTTCAGTAAAAAGTACTTTTTATTTTACCAAAGTACTTTTTTGTACCAAAAAGAACTTTTATTGGCCCAAAAGCACTTGCAGAAGGTAATTGTTATTTTTATTGGTCCAAAAGCACTTTTCTGTTGCACAAAGTACTTTTATTTGTACCAGAGTTATTTTTGTACCAAAAAGTACTTTTTATTTTACCAAAGTACTTTTTTGAACCAAAAAGAACTTTTATTGGCCCAAAAGCACTTTTTTGTTGCACAAGGTAATTGTTATTTTTATTGGTCCAAAAGCACTATTCTGTTGCACAAAGTACTTTTATTTGTACCAGAGTTCTTTTTGTACCAAAAAGTACTTTTTATTTTACCAAAGTACTTTTTTGTACCAAAAAGAACTTTTATTAGCCCAAAAGCACTTTTTTGTTGCAAAAAGCACTTGTTTTTTGCACCAGAGCACTTTTTGTACTTGTCGGTACAAATTTTTTTTTTTTGTTCCAAAAGCACTTCTCTGATCCACGAAGTACTTTCTTTTGTACCGTAGTACTTTTTTGTACCAAACAGCACTTTAGGGGCAATAAAAGTATTTTTGGGTCAATAAAAGTACTTTTTTGTCAAAAAAAAGTACTTTGGTTCAAAAGAAAGTACTTTGTATCAAAAAAAGTACTTTGGTACAATAAAAGTGAGTAATAAAAAAAAGTACTACTGTACAAAAGAATATACTTTGTGGATCGGCAAAGTATTTTTGGGACAATAAAAGTACTTTTTAAAACAAAACAAATTACTTTGGTACAATAGAAAGTACTTTCTACCGAAAAGTACATAAAAAGTACTTTTTGGTACTTTATGCAACAAAAAGGTGCTTTTGGGCCAATAAAATTACTTTTTAATACAAAATAAGTACTTTAGTACAATAAAAAGTACTTTGTACTAAAAAGTACATTAAAAGTACTTTTTCGTACAAAAAGTGATCTGGTGCAAAAAAGTTCTTTATGCAACAGAAAAGTGCTTTTGGGCAAATAAAAGTACTTTTTGGTACAAAGAAGTACACTCTTTTTAATTTAACAAAGCACGCTTTGATTTTTCATACTTGATTTACCTCTATGCGAACGGACATCAGTAGACTGAGTGATGGATCATTTAAAATTAGTGTTTTTTTACATGAGAGTACTAACTACTTCTATACTACATTTTTGGTTGTTTAAAGACTGATATTAAAGACATTAAGGTTTTGTTATTTGAGAAGAATATCAAATGTCATATAAACGTATTTCAAGAAATATTTTGTAGCTGGTTCTTTTATTTTTCCAGTTTTAAAGCTCTTTCCATATGGTCACTATCGTCATAACTTCAGCAAAAATTTATATTTTTCTGACATTTTTTTTCTTACTTTTTTATGTAAATTTCGTTTCTCAACTAATTTAAATGTAGTACTGACAAAATCTTTAAAAAATTTCCATTATTTCGCTCTCGTCATTAAAGGGTTAAGTAATTAAATTTTCCTTATCAAAATTAACGAAGTTTGTGTCTTAAGTCGTTTGTTTCGTAATTTCTTGCAAAGTACTGTAAGGGCCAAGGAAGGTTAGAGTTGTGACTGAAGACACAAACTTTTTGTTCTACGAAGTTAATTTTTTCTAATAAGAATTTAATGAAGTTTGTTTCTTAAGACTTCTTTGCGAGACTTCCACATATGGAAGGGGTAAGAAATTTAATTTTTGTTATATGATAGACTTTTGGGTAGTAGTGAAGAGTAAGAAGAAACTTTAAAGTGTACTGAAAAGTAAGAAGAAACATTAAAGTGTTCTAAGCAAAGTTATATAAATATCTGTAACATGAGTATTTAGAGAAAAACTTTTTCGTGTAAATGTTATAAGGACCGGACGTGGCATAGTGGTTAGAACACGCTACTACCATGCGGGAGATCGCAGGTTCAAACCTGGCTCCAGTCATCTTAAAAAATTGTTTCTTTCATTGTCGGCTCCCCTCGAATGTTGTTGACAGCAACTTCGCAGTATTAAATGTCGAGTCAATCGGCGTGTCAAGTAAGAGCTTCTCAAACAGTGACGTTCACATTCGTCGATAAACAAGTAGGTGCCGTTAGTTGTGAATCTAAAAATGGAAAGCGTGTTAATTCACAACAACGCGAGAAGCTATCCCATACCTCATTCATGGGGTGCAAAGGGAAATTAAGTTTTAAGTTAAGTTATAAGGAAGACAAGAATCTATCCAAAACTAAGGTTATTTTTTTTTAGGTTAACTAATGGGAAAAATAATACCACAAAAAAAGAAGATTCACACTAAAGGCTGACCCTAGCATGTAGGTATGACCAAGCGCCGAAATATCTTGCGGGAGACCAATGTTCAACGGCCCCCTCTTTGTTGTCGACAACAACTGCGCGTGTCGAGTCAGACACTTCAGATTTTCCTAAGGTTTACTTTTAGAAATCTTTCAGACATCGGTACGACATGCCACACACCAGACTTTCCTCAGCTGCGTCGCACAGTGGTCCATTTGCCTGATCTAGCGTAACGAAATTAATAACATAAAAAATAATTAAATTTTCGTCAAATGGAAAATTTTTCTAGAATAATATAACAAGGAGGAACCAAATGAAAAAAAATAGTTTTTCACCAAAAAATTTTTTTAAAATTAGGAAATTTTTCCAAAAAAAATTTTTTTTAAATTTTTTTTCTTTTAAAATGTTTTTTTAATTTTTTTTATTTGTAGACGTATTAAATTATGTTATTAAATTATTTCATGTCAATACTCCACTCTGACTCGGACTGCCTAACTAAATAAAAGGTTGCAATTGCACAGGTCACAATACACTTTTTTTGTAAACTACATACTTTTATCTTTTAAAAAAATCCAAAAAATGTTTAGAAATATAAGTTTTCCCAATGGTTTTTGCACAATCTGCACACTTAAAAAAAAGGGCTAAAACGTTTTTGTTCCAGCTGTTTTGACATTTCTTGTGTTTGAAAGTCGACAGTTAATCAATTATAGCAAATTTGTAAATTTGGAAGTTATCGATTTGCTATATGAACAGTTAGTTATCGTCGGGAAATAAAATTTTGGTAGATTTCGAATGTTGAAAATTTTAATTTCGTTTCGGTAGATCAAGGACATGGACCACTGTGCTTGGTAGTAAAAGTTTTTTAAACAGCTAACGTTCTGAATCTTCGTTAAACTGTAGGCCTTATGGTGTGAGTCGAAAAATAAAACTTAAAAAAAACTTAATTTCCCTTTATACCCCATGAATGAGGTATAGGATAGCTTCTCGCGTTGTTGTGAATTAACACGCTTTCTATTTTTAGATTAACAACTAACGGCACCTACTTGTTTATTGAATGCGAACGTCACTGTTTGAGAAGCTCTTACTAGACATGCCGATTGACTCGACACTAATACTGCAAAGTTGCTGTCGACAACATTCGAGGGGAGCCGACAATGAACGAAAACTTTTTTTTTTAGATGACTGGAGCCAGTATTTGAACCTGTGACCTCCCGCATGGTAGTCGCGTGTTCTAACCATCATGCCACGACTGGTGTTAAATATAAGTACTACCATAAATGCTCGATATAATAATTTATCCTAATATTTTTATACTCGTCCTTTTACATAATAAAAACAAAACACATATTAGCAGTATGTGTCTTAAGTCTTTTGCTTATGTGGTTACAAAAATGTTTTTTTTCCATTAGATTCAATAAAAATACTATTTTTGGTTTAATTTAAAATTAACAGTAATTTCAATGGCGACTAAGGATGTTTCCATCACCTTTTTGCTCTATAAATTATCATACATGTGTGTTTTCATGTTAATAATTATTTACTCGCCTGTAATCAACTTTTTTCTCACCAATCAACAGATAATGTTTAAAAATTATGTGGTGAAAAATTTTAACACTAAATAAAGCCCAATTTCTCTACCTATCCAAAAAAAATACTCATTGTATGAAACGCGCGTATCTATTCACAATTAATTAACGCATTACAACTTGACAATTTTGGCAATTGTGACGTATGACCACGTGCGTACGTCTAGACTTACTTACATATGTATATTTAGCGTTAATATAACGCATTATTAATGTTTATTGGACAGATATGCGGCGTAAAAGTCAATGATGCGTGTGACATATAACACACACATTCAGCGATTGGCGCAGACACACACACAGGCGCACACATTAATGGCCACACGTTCACGCTTGAGCTCTTTCTCTGTCTGTCTGCTTGCCAGCCTACCCGCCTGACTGTCTCTCTCTCTTGGCGCCCCCCCACTTGTGAACACCCAATGGCTCCTTAGCGTTGTGTATATTCTGCAGCTTAAGCTTTAGTTGCCCCCTCCTGTAGTTGCGCATGCGCGTATACTGTAATGTATGTATTTGTGCTGCTGCTATATGGTGATCGTCGTTTTTATGCTTGGTTATGGATGGTTGGCAATGTTTGTGATTGTTGTTGGCATTTGTTGTCGTCGTCGTCGCTGTTGTTTTTGCTGTTGTTGCCTTTGCTGTTATTATATTAGTCGATGTTGTGTGTGCGAGAGACTTTTGTGGTCTCGTCTCGGCGGTAGTCAACCGGTGGTGACTTCGACCAATTAGTTAGTTGTTATGTATGTTTACTTGATAAATTGCTGGAGCGTGTGTCGCTTGTCATGCCATGACGATCAGCATGATCATCATCATGACGTTGATGACGCTGCTATTAATGCGGTGACTGGCCATTGCGAACAATAATGATGATGATGATGATGAGACACACACAATTGATTTCGTCAAAGCAATTGTACGAATTGAAACGAACAGCAAGTAAAATCTCATGTGGTTTTGAGGTTGCCTCCGCCCTTTTGTCATGTAAAATGTGTGTACGAATATGATCTAAAGACGCATACTGTGCCAAGTTGCTGTAGCGTCGTATGTATGATATGACTATTAAATGTTTAAGTAGCGTTGATTGGTTACAAAAATAACTTATTGGAATGGTAGTTGTTGTGGTATAACTGTAAAGAGGGTATCCGCTCTTTAAAATACTGTAAAATAAAAATAAAGAGAGATTTTGTCTAACGATTGTAGGTAGGATGAAAGTGAATTTTATTGATGGTGCAATTATATACAACTAATGATTTATTCGACGACTTCTCTGGAATACCCCCAGAATAGATTGATCCACTTGTATCATTACTCTGGATTCTGTACTGTAGAGCAAGACAGGGTTAGGATCAGTTTCTGGCAGAGTTAGATCTTTGTTCGTCGAGAGAAGACTTTGTCATTAAATCACTTGCTTAGCACATAGTAGCAGCGTCTTGCGATAAAGTACTCGTCTCTTGACTTTCAAGCTGATGTTATTATTTTTAATTACGGCTTAAACAAGGCAAACAAAATCATCTACAACCTCAAAGTTATAGTTGTCAACGTTCATGCAGCGTTCCAAACGTGTAGACTCTTTGTTAGTTGTAACAAATAACTTGGTTTTTTTCCAATTTATTACCAGACTCAATGATTGAAAAGGTTGCAGTGACATCATGCAGTGCTCGGCCAATGATATCTATGATATAACTTCTGTCGGCTGCTTCTCAAGGCTTGAGAAGGTCGCAGTAACATCCTGCAGTCCTCATTCCATCATATCTATATCATCGGCATACGGCAGCAGCATCTGATTTTGATTAAAGCTGTCGTGTTTACTGCTGCCTTTCACATAATCATTTCCAATCATGTTAAAGGCATAGAATGACAGATTATTGCCTCTATTGGTAGAAAATGGCTCTTTTTGCCTATATTCAGGGAAGACTTGATTTCGGTCAGTGTCATCCAGTAAAGTCGTATCAACTTCGCAGGTACCCCTAACTCTGCCCTCGAATCTAATAGTTTTATCGTATCGGACTATCGAATGCAGTTTTAAAATCAATAAACTTATGTTAAATGTCCATTTTAGGTCTTCTCCAGAATTTGTCGTAGTGTGAATATCTGATCGGTCGTGGATTTACCAGGTCTAAAGCCACACTGAGGAGATCCAATAGAGTTCTTTAATATAAGCTTAAGTCTTTTACATAACTCACTCGATAGGATCTTGTATGCAATGGGTAAAAGGCTGATCCAGCAATAGTTTATGCACACGCTTGGATAGCCCTTTAAAGCACAGGACATAGAACACTTAGATTCCAAACATCGGGCATGCATTCCTTGAGCCAAATCGTGTTTATGAACTGGTGCATGCACGTTGCCAGCTCATCGCCGCCGGCATTAAAAAGCTCAGCCGGTAGTCAATCGGCTCCCGCAGCTTTATTGTGTTTACACAGTTCAATAGCCGTGTTGATCTCATTTTGGCTCGCTGATGGGCAGTCTACTCCATCGTCGATGATTGGTGTGATTTCGTCACTTATGCTGCCTTCGGGAACGAGTAAAAATCGAAAGGGTTCTCTCCATATTTGCAGCACACTCTGAATGTCAGTGAGCAGATTTCCGTCTCTGTCCTTACAGGTGGGGAAAGAAAAATAACGAAGTCTTGTGCAAATCGGTCCAAGAACACGCCCACCGCCCATATATTCTGAATGGAAAAACTTATTTTTTCCAAAATTGTTGTATTAAACCAAACTCGGTTCGATTTGTCTCTGATATATTACTGACAACTCTACTGAATTATATGAAATTATGTTAAAGGACACGCCCACCTCCCATATATGCTAAAATGAAAAAAAACTTATATTTTCCAAAATTGTTGTTAGTATTGAACCAAACTTGGTTCGATTTGTCTCTGAAATATTACTGACAACTCTTCTGAATTATATGAAATTATGTCAAAGGACACGCCCACCTTCAATATATCCTGAAATGAAAAAAAACTTACATTTTCCAACATTGTTGTTGGTATTGAACCAAACTTGGTTCGATTTGTCTCTGAAATATTACTGACAACTCTTCTGAATTATATGAAATTATGTCAAAGGACACGCCCACCTTCCATATATCCTGAAATGAAAAAAAACTTATATTTTCCAAAATTGTTGTTAGTATTGAACAAAATTTGCCTCACCTCTGATATATTACTATGTTGAATTATATCAAGTTATCGGCAAATTATCTCGAAGGACACGCCCACCGCCCATATATCCTGATATGAAAAAAATATTTTTTTTTCCAAAATTGTTGTTGGTATTGAAACAAATTTAGCTCAATTTGTCTCTGATATATTTCTGACAACTGTGTTGAATTAAATCAAGTTATTGGCAAAGGATACGCCCACTTCCCATATATCCTGAAATGGAAAAACCTATATTTTCAAAAATTTTTGTTGATATGGACCCAAATTTGCTTCAATTTGTCTCTGCTATTTTACCGGCCGTTGCATAGTGGTTAGAATACGTGGCTACCATGTCGTAGATCCGGGTTCAATTCCCGGCTCCAGTCATGTACATTTTTATTTCATTGCTGGCCCCCTCGATGTTGTCGACAGCAACTTCACAGTATAAGTGTCGAGATAATCGGCATGTCTAGTAAAAGCTTCTCAAACGGTGACGTTCGCATTCGTCGATAAACAAGTAGGTGCCGTTTGTTGTGAATCTAAAATAGAAAGCGTGTTAATTCACAACAACGCGAGAAGCTGTCCCATACCTCATTCATGGGATGTAAAGGGAAATAACGATTTTTTTCTGACAACTGTGGTGAATTTTAAAGATTTTCTTCAAAGGACACGCCCACCGCCCACCTATCCTAAATGAATATAATTTTTACAAAATGAGATACTTTCATTTCGACAAAATTCTGAAATTTTTCCCTTATAATTTGCGACCACCCTAGTGTACACAAATCAACGTAATGTAAAAATATATTGCTTTGATTTGAATAGTGACTATTTGGTCACTTACAGGGTTAAACCGCGAGACCATTCGGTCGATGTCGTGTCTTTCTGCATGGCAGCTTTAAAAGATGTCATAGTTCATTTGACGTGTGCATCCCTGTCTCGTCCTTCGCATTTCTTTCAAAACGGTGATGTTAGTTTTGTACTTATCGGAAACATACGCCAATTGTATAGAGGCATCTTCTGGGTAGAGATTTCGGACATTCTTGGTGCATATCCTTCAATCATCGTCCTTATAACATTTCCGGAGGTCGTCAACATTTGAGGGTGTTGTTGTATTCGTTTTTTCATAATAATTGGTTTTGTTTAAGGAGAGTGGCTTATTAGGGCATCGAGCCCGATCCTAGTTTATTGGGGCTGCTAAAGCCACTAAGAGAGCCGTTGTGTTGAGTTTCAGTAACTGCTGTTACCTGCTTTCTAAGATGCATCGGTGGTAGCATGGCAATATTGCCCCTTATCACATCTGTCACTGCCCGGTGAACTTGTAATCTATCGGATGATGTGAGCTGCTCGGGGACTTTCAAAGAAAATTTTTGATTATTCCAAAATGAATAACAGTCGGAAAACTCGAATTAGAAAATTTCACATCCAATTAAAGAGCCTAAAACGTGGCAAATTCCCCTATACGTTACTTACTAACTTCAAATCGACAATAAATTATTATGGCATGTACCTTGACAAATCGAATGATGCAGAAATTCTTCTTTTTAGGGCTACTTTCACGTGCAGTTCTCAGAATTGAGTCCCAAAAACATGTGTTGTACTGTGTTATTTATTAAGATTACCCTTAACAAAGATTTCCATATGAGCAATTTTCTAAGATTATATTAACAAGATAATATCTGATATTGTCACTAACTCATATTTCAAAACAACATTTTATTTCATTATGTCTGCCTGTTCTTTAGTTCTTGTGTGTTGAGTTTTCCCCCCAATGAACCACACTGATAGTTTCCAAACAAACACAATTTTACCACCTAAACCTGTGAATTCTTGACAACAAATCGTTGCAATTTGTATATATCGCCATTCCTTGGGTTAAAAAGCAAATTGATAGCATTTTCCTCTCTTTTGATTACGATTTGTAGTCATGGGAACAAGTTGTAAAAATATTCGTTATTCCTTTTGTTGTTTTTGGTTTGGTTTTTTTTTTCGGGGGCAAAATAATAACGTCTGAATATTTATTAAAAACTTTCGCACGCAAATTAAAGCAATCACGGTGGAATCAGGCAAAAATAGCTGAAGTAACAACATTGCACAGCGTAAAGCTGTGGCTGCTGCAGCAGCTACTACGGTTATAGCCATATTTTTGTGAAGTTGATGCATTGCAGCCACAAGACACTCACTAATACAAAATATGTGTATGCAACATGAACTTGAGATTTTTACAAATGTTGCCCGGTAGCTAAAACTGCTGAAATCGGCACACAACAGCAACACAACAGTAGCAATAACAAAACTCAAAAAAATATGATGAAATAACTATGTAAGAAGTATAAGTATTAAGCGCGCTGCATAAGGAGCGCAACAATCCGTTATTAAGCGGGCTGCTATCGAGCGAGAAGAGACCACAAAATAACCCACAAAGTATTTGTAGTTGGCTAAGGACAACACAGCAAATACCAAACAAAACAACAACAACACTACAATATAACAGATTATGTGTGCATCGAAGCGCCGATCAATATCACGCATAAGCGTTAGTTTGGCTTATACTGTTGGTATGCCCGTCCGTCCGTCCGCAGGTCTGTCCGCCCGCCTTGTCTGTCTGCCGGTCTTTGGGGATTTTCTTAATGCTTTATTGTTGCTATTTTGTTGTTTTTGGTTTTTTTTTTGGTTTAAGGCTAAATGAGAGAGTGAGAGAATGAGGACTCCTATAAAAATACCAACTGCCCCCTCCCCCGATTTACTGTACCAAGGCAGCAACCTAAATGCGCACTACAGTGGCTCCTGTTTTAACGTGTGTTATTGTTGTTGTCGTTGTAGCCTGGGTAGAATGCCTCATAAATCCATAATGTTCGAGTGGCGTAAACAAAATACATACCCAGTTTGGCTCAAACTTAATACCGGTAGCTACGGCTAAAGTTGGGATAATTGACCACCATGGTGATTGCTAAAAAGTAGCAACAGCAGCAGCAACAACAACAGCAATCGCTATAACACCGCAAACAAAACAGCGGCTGCAGCGGCAGTAGCGTTGGTGTTGTGTGGTAAAAGTGTGAGAGTTCCTTTTAACTTACTATGTATATGAATATTGAGCATAACTCAACAGCAGCAGTAGCAACAAAAACATTTTTATTTTTTCCTTCTAAATACTGTATTTTATTGCAAACTGTGCAGCATCCACAACTCACTGTACGGCAACAACACGTAGTATACGTGTAAAAGCATCAACCAGTCAAGTCAATGGTTCAGGGGCACCTTTTGCATATTGCAGCGGCAGTGGCAGCAACAACATCGACACCGCCACCGCCGCCACCTCCACCACCATCAATGTTACTAGTACTGGCATCGACACCAGCACCATCACCACCACCACCACGATTTTTGCCACACTGAGTGAGTGATACATCTCGTTGTGGTATCCCAAAAAAAACAACATCCAAACATTGAATACTTTCTGCGAAAAGAAAGAAACCATGTTGATGTTCCCGTGTCGGGTGACGACGGCCGCGATGCCAGTGGTGACGGCGATGATACTGATGATGATGATGACGATTATGTGGCTACTGGTATTACGCGCGGTTTTGTCTTAAGACAAAAATTATGACCAATAAAGTCAATAGTGGGCAAGGTATGGCACGCTAGGAACTTTACTAAAGTATAAAACATTATCTATATTAGAGGAGGGGGAGTTATAGGAATGTTGGGATATCAAAGAAAACTATAGCAGAGGATAGATGATCTATTAGGGAGCCCCTTCTTGGTATAATTTCATTTCAGGCTCAATATTAGAAATGTAGCTTAACCCATTTTTGAATCTTTGTGGGTATATGGACCGATGTGTTAAATTTTATATTAAGAAATTCCAAAAAAATCATATTTTTCAAAAGTGTGTTTTTCAATTTTCGATTTCGGGTATCGATGAAAGTACTGTTTACTAGCACAGTACAACACATGATTTTGGGACTCAATTCTGAGAACTGCACGGGAACGAAGCCCCAAAAAGAAGAAGTTCTGCATCATTCGTTACATGCCATAATAATTTAATATCGATTTGAAGTTGTAAGTATCGTATAGGGGAATTTGTCATGTTTTATGCTCTTTTGTTATATTATTATATGGTAGCGTATGATTATCATAGGTCAGTTTGTATGGCAGGTACCAGAAGCGGTCAACCGATATAGTCTATATTCATACCCCAGTTAAATTTTCATAAACGTGCATCATCTATGTATGTAAAACTATTAAGGTCAATTTGGTCATTTTTATGGGAGGTACCAGAAGGGGTGTAACAAAGGTATCTGTTTTCTTAGGGTTTGTTTACTATTACAAGATAATTAAACTGACCAAATTGAAATATCCTCCAGTTGTCTGTTTGGAAATTTCAAAAGAAATAATTATTATCCAAAAATTGGTAATTTTGTATGGTAGGTACCAGAAGGGGTGGGGCTATTCCGCCCATTTCCAATCGCATTACTTTGTTTTGAAAAATATTTATACTGATAATTTTTCATACCTATCAGTTAAAGATTACTCGAGTTATCCTGTTCACCAGTGGTCCAGCCAGCCAGACAGACAGACGGACATAGCTCAATCTTTTTAAAAAGTCCTGAAACGAATTTGACCTTGAGATACTTAGGTTCTAACTCGACTCCTTTAATGCGTTACACTTTTTCTCGTATCAAATGATATATGCCTTAGGGTAATGGTATAAAATATACTTTTTAGCACAATATAAGTTTTTTTTACAATAAAAGTACTTTTTGGTACAATATAACTAGTTTTGAGATAATATAAGTACTAAAGTGTTTTCCAATAAGAGGTGTTATTTTGATATTTAAAGAAAAATTCAATTTTTTGAGATAAATGATCAGATGTTTATTTCGTAATAAAGAGAAAGGTATGCCATTAATAATGAAAAACAACACCAGCCAAAGGGCCACCACGAGCACGCTTGCAGAACCACATCCTTTTCATGAAATTTTCCATAACCAAATCGCAAAGTGGCTGCCCTATGTCCTTGATAGCCTCACGAATTTTACCTTTGAGGTATTGAATTGACGCTGGGCTGTTGGCGTAGACCTTATCTTTCACGTGGCCCCAAAGGAAGAAGTCGCAAGGTGTGGCCAATTGCGATCACCTCTTCTAGAGATAACACGGTCCGAAAACTTTTCCCGTAAAAGATCAATGGTTTCGTTGCCTGTGTGGCACGTAGCTCCGTCTTGTTGAAAGTAAACCTTGGCCAGATCAATACCTTCCAACTCCGACCATAAAAAATCATTAATTATCTTTCGATAGCGCAATCCATTCACCGTAACTGGTGATCCAACCTCATTTTATAGAAAGTAAGGTCCAATGACCCGCCGGACCATAAACCGCACCAAACAGTCACACGTTGACGATGGATAGGCTTCTCAATAATAACTGTTGGGTTTTCCAAAACCCCAGATGCGACAATTTTGCTTCATCAGATGATTTTTCGATGGAATTTCAGATAATTTTCATGCATTTCAAGGACCCAATCACCAAAGACACGACGTTGTTGATGATCGGCCGGCTTGAGTTCTTGTGTTAACTGAATTTTACAAGCCTTAAGGCTCAAAAAATACGGTGTAATGCCAAATTCCAAACAACGACGAGGAATGGACAAACCTGGGTTTTTTTAAGTTTTCTTTGATACTATAAAAGTGTTTTTTTTTATACAATAAAAGTACAATAAAAGTAGTTTGTGATACAATAAAAGTACTATATGGTACCAAAAATTAACTTGATGATACAATGACAGTACTTTTTGGTAAAATAAAAGTACTTTCTATTACGATAAAAGTACTATTTAGAACAGTGAAAGTACTTTTTGCTGCAATAAAAGTAATAGTGAAAGTGAAAGTATTTTTTAGTGCAATACAAGTACTTTGTGATACAATAACATCAATTTCTGGTGTGATTAAAGTACTATGTGCTACAACAGAAACATGTTTTGATACAACAAAAGTACATTTTGGTACAATAAAAGCACTTTTTGTTGCAATAAAAGTACTACTCTGTGCAATGAAAGTACTTTTTTGTACAATACAATGTCTTTGTTGGTCAAGTACTTTGTTATATAATACAAGTACATTTTGTATAACACAAGTACTTTTTAGTACAATGAAATTACTTTGTGGTACAATGCAAGTACATTTTAGTACAAAGAAAATACTTTATGGTGCAAGACAAGTACTTTTTTGGTACAACGAAAGTTTTGTTGGTACAATGAAATTTCTTTTTATTACAATAAAAGTACTTTTTAGTGCAATTTAATACTTTTCGGGGCAATAAAAGTACTTTTTGGAACAATGAAAGCTCTTTTTTTACAATAAAAGTACTTTATATATGTACAATAAAAGTACTGTATAGTACAACAAGAGTACTAATTTTTACATTAAAAGTACGTTTTAGGACAATAAAAGTACTTTTTGGTACAATACAAGTACATTTTAGTACAATGAAAGTACTTATGGTGCAAGACAAGTACTCTTTGGTTCAATTAAAGTCCTTTTTGGGTACAAACAAGTAAATTTTAGTACAATGAGAGTACTTTAAAGTAATAAAAGTACTTTTTTGTGCAATATAAGTACTTTTTGGAACAATAAAAGTACGTTTTGGTACTATGAAGGTACTTTATGTTTTTACACAAGAACTTTTTAACTTTATCATGTAATTAAATTACTATTTGTTAAAATAAAACTACTTCATAGTACAAAATTACTATTTTTTACATTAAAAGTATTTTTTAGTACAAAGAAAATACTTTGTGGTAAATCACAAGTACTTTTTAATACAATGAGTGTACTTTGTCTACAATACAAGTACTTTAGAAGTAAAGGGTTGTTAAATTTTAAGAGCCGATGTTGATTTTGAATGAGACACAAATTATTTAGGAGATTATTGTCATTTATTTTTATAATGATAATATTTGTATGGTTCAATTATGTATGGAACAAAATATCGGCCAAATGGCCACCGTGACCTCGGCGGAACACCTCCATCCGATGGTCCAAATTTTCGATGACGCTGAGGCATAATTGAGGTTCTATGCCGTTAATTAGAATTAGAATTATCTCATCCTTTAGCTCTTGAATTGTTGCTGGCTTATCGACGCATTCTTTTTGTTTTAAATAACTCCAAAGAAAGAAGTCCAACGGTGTCAAATCACATGATCTTGACGGCCAATTGATATCGCCACCACGTGAGATAACACGACCATTGAATTTGTCGCGCAAAAGAGCCATTGTTTCGTTAGCTGTGTGGCAAGTGGCACCGTCCTGTTGAAACCACATATCGCCCACATTCATTACTCGATCGAGTATCTTTCCATGGTTCAAATTGAGTTAGTCTGCTATTTGGAAATGTCAAATGAAATGCAGTAAAGAGTATAGAAGTATAGAATCTAATACGGCTTGACCGATCTTTTTAAAAATTTTACAGAATGTAGTTGTGTGATGGGAAGTAAAAATAGGGTACGTGCATTTTTGATATATCAGGAGGGCGTGGCCCCGCCTTTTAGGTCCTATTTTTGAAACCGCAATATGTGGAGGTCTTTGTCTCCAATCGCCTTCAAATTTTGTGTGGAGGCCTTTGGCAGCAAATGTCGTGATCCCAAAAAAATGGTCGAGATCGGATCAGTGGGCGTGTTATACAATATTATACTTTAGACGACTGTTTCTCATGGACTATAAGAGGTATAAAGATGATATTCGGTATGTGTTGTTAATACAGTATGAATTACGTTCAGAGTGAAAGTGGGCTGTGCCACGCTTCATAGACTATGGACTTGGCATAGATTATGGACTTAAAGCTATTTTGTAGGATACCGACGATATATAATTGAGTTGCTCATTTGGCATGTTACACAGTACAAAATTTGTCACTTCATGTGGGACTCAATTATGAGAACTGCACATGAAGTAGCCCCAAAAAGAAGAAGTTCTGCATCATTCGTTATGTCAAGTTACATGGCTACTTTCACGTGCAGTTCTCAGAATTGAGTCCCGAAATCATGTGTTGTACGGTTATATGTTTCCAAGGCGCATATATGTCCAGATGTGTGTGAACTTTAAACATTCCATTTTGCTAAGTTTGGCCACACCTCATGTATATTTAATTCACTCACTTTTTGTAATGCAGTGTGTTTTTCTTTTTTTGCTTTTATTTCCGTAATGTAACAATAGTTGTTATTTATAGGCAAACCCTTCATATAGAAAGACTTAAGACACAAACTTGATTTTTTTATTTTATAATCATAATAATTATGATTTATTTCATATATTACAAATTATCATATTTTAAAGAATGTCTTCTCCCAATAGCCACCCAAGTTTGTTCACCCCGGCTTAAATTCTCGCACAGTATTTATAGCTTACTTTATATAACGTACGATTAGTTTTTACTTTAAAGTCTATAAGGAACTGTTCCCGACAGTTCCAAACTAATTCAATCATCCTTCGTCGACTTGGCGTACGATGTGGTCAACCATGATGATAATGTTGTTGATGATGTTACTGACTGACGTCGGTGTTGTTGTTGAGGTTTTCATTGGAAACGTAAAAATTTCCCAGAATTTTAAGGCAGAACTAATAAAATGTAATCGCTGAAGGTGGTGGCAGTGCATATTGCAAGCGGGAGCATAGAAATAGCGTTTCTATTAAAGGATGATTATAAGGAACAAAAAAATAAGCCCCCTCACCAATAAGCCAATCAATATGATCTATATTTTCCCCTAAGTTAAGAGTTATATGTAGTAAAACTATGTGTGTGAGTGTGTATGGGAGTAATTTCAAAATCAATATTATTGTACTTGGCCAAAAAAATCGAAAGGGATCTGTATGATATACGCAAACACACAGATAAACACATAGGAACTTTAGTATATTGCATCTTCTTTCGTTGTTGTTGTTGTATGAAATTGTATCGTGGGAAAAATGAAACGAAAACTCATTATAAACATTGGAGGGCTCCACAACTAAGCCTACTCTCAATGTGAGACGCATATTGTTGAGAGTATATGCAGTGTGTGTAGCGGCTACTTGATGCAGCAGCAGCAGCAGCAGCAACATTTGTGTAGCAGCATCCATTTCAAGCCGTAATTCAGCCAAAGGCTAAAAAGTTTTGCATTACTCATACTATATAGTTTGCAAAGTTGTTTGTGCCTGTTGTGCTTTTGCGTTTTTTGTTTCCTTTTGTGTTATTTTGGTTTTAATCAATCAACAATCAACATAAGAGTGAGTGTTTGTGTGTGTGTGTGTGAGTGATATGTTGTATGACGCCAGAACTGCATCCTCCCTCTACATATTTGTGTGTGCTACGGACATAAAACAAGCGGAATTGTTTTGAGAACCAGAGTTGCCATCATATTTCTGTGTGTTTAGTAGGGATCTACCGATTGTATACACATAGGACTTCAAACTATGAAAAGTTGTGTTTAGTCGTTCTAACTCTAATTTCCATAACTTTTTTCATTCTACCTAAAATTACAAATCTCCTTCCTTATGCCTGAATGTAAAAACCGCCAAACATTGGCAATCTTATACGACTCTTACTGCCCCCTTTAGATATTATGATACACCTTCCCAGCCGGCATTGTAAAATACTTTAAAATTAGTACCTTTGACGGTTAAAATTCATAAGAATTACTTATGCGGTTATATTGAAGATTTTTATTAGTACAACTACTATATCTTTATCATATTTACGACCGACATAAACCATCTCTCTAACAACCGAATCATATTTAATTTAATGTTCTACGAATTTATTTACGGCTTCTGTATCCCATTAAGAGAGAGAGCTTTGCAATAATTTGTCTGTGTATTTACAATTTTTATTACAGATTCGATGCCAACAAATCGACAAAAGGTGCCTCCAAATTGCGGCGAGATTTAATTAATGCTGAAATTGCCAATTTACGAGATTTGTTGCCGTTGCCGCAATCGACGCGACAGCGTTTATCGCAGCTGCAACTGATGGCGCTGGTGTGTGTCTATGTAAGGAAAGCGAATTACTTTCAACAAGGTGAGTAGTTGTGGTGGCGGCGAGATGGTGTTGGTAACTTAAAGATTAAGAAGTGTCGAGTGTTTAGATATTATGGGAGAGTAATATTAGAGTTTTTGATGTTATGTATTCTATATGAAGATTTGGGAAAAAGGGTCCGAAGGGTTGTAATGTTAAATTATTACACAGTACAACACATGATTTTGGGACTCAATTCTGAAAACTGCACATGAAAGTAGCCCCAAAAAGTAGAATTTATGCATCATTCGTTTTGTCAAGTTACTTGCCAGTAACATAACGCAGTCCACGGCCAATGACACCTACAACATCGGCATATGCGAGCAGCATGTGTTCTGATTAAATATGGTACCAGACGTGTTTACTGCAGCCTTCCTCAAGATCATCTCCATTATGATGTATAAGAGATTGCATGACAGACAATTGTCTTGTCTAAATTCTCTATTGGTAGAAAGTGGCTCTGTCAGATTGCCTATTTTCACTGACGATTTCGTGTTAGGCAGTGTGATCCCGCAAAGTCGTTACGAGCTTCGCGGGGGTACCGAACTCTGCCGCAGCATATAATAAGTTCTATCGTATCAGACAAAACAGTGTTTTGTCAAACAAACGCAGTTATTAAAAACAAAATTTTTACCAAATAGTACAACTAATTGTACGAAAGTTTGTGTATTGTACCAAAAAGTATGTACTTTTATGGTATTAAAAAAGTACTATTTATTGCACCAAAACGTACAATTTGTGGTACCAAAAATAAAAATTTTTGGTATCAAAAAGTGTTATTTATGATGCCAAATAGTACAATTTATTGTACTTAAGAGTAAAATCTAAATTTATTATTTATTTAAATTTATTGTTCCAAATAGTACCATTTTTTGTACCAAAAACCAATGTTTATGGTATCAAATAGTAAAATTTGTTATACCTAAAAGAACAATTTATGGTACCAAATAGTACTTTTATTTGTACCAAAAAGTAAAATTTATGGTACTAAATACCACAAATTTTTTGTTCCAAAAAGTACATTTGTTAAAAAGTACAGATTATTATACGTAAAAGTACAATTTATTGTAGCAAAACGAACAATTTATGGTACCAAATAGTACAGTTTATTATACCAAAAATTACTTTTACTGTACCAAAATGAACAATTCATTGTTACAGAAATTACTTTTATGGTACCATACAATTATTTTGTACCAAATAGTACTATTTATTGTCCCACAAATACAATTTATTGTACTAAAAAGTACAATTCATGGTCCAAACAGAAGAATTTATGATATTAAATTGTACAATTTTTAGTACCAAAAAGACCAATTTATGATATGAAAAAATTTCTTGAACCAAAAAATACTTTAATTGTACCATGAAATACTTCTTTGTACCATAAAGTACTATTTATTGCCCCAAAAGTGAAATTTATACTACCAAAAATCACAATTTATTGTACCAAATACTGTAATTTACGGTACCAAATAGTACAATTTATTGTACTCAAAAGTTAAATTTATTTTACCAAATAGTACTATTTATTGTACCAAAAAGTAATATTTATTGGTAATTTATGGTACCAAAAAGTACAATTTATTGTATCAATAAGTACATTTATTTGTACCAAAAAGTACAATTTATGGTGCCAAATAGTACCTTTTATTGTACTAAAAATTAATTTAATTGTAATTTATTTTACCAAAAGTAAAATTTATGGTATCAAATTGTACAATTTATTGTACCAAAAAGTGAAATTGCACCAAAAATACTTTACTTACCTAACTTACTTAATTTCCCTTTACACTCCATGAATGAGGTATGGGATAGCTTCTCGCGTTGTTGTGTATTAACACGCTTTCTATTTTTGGATTCACAACTAACGGCACCTACTTGTTTATCGACGAATGCGAACGTCACTGTTTTTTGAGAAGCTCTTACTAGACACTAATACTGCGAAGTTGTTGTCGACAACATTCGAGGGGAGCCGACAATGAAAGAAAGAAAAATTTTCTTTTAAGATGACTGGAGCCAGGAGTTGAACCTGTGATCTCCAGCATGGTAGTCGCGTGTTCTAACCACTATGCCACTGCCGGTCCCTTTAAGTACTTTAATTGCTCCAAATAGTTCAATTGTTGTACCAAAAAGATCAATTTATTATACCAAATAGTACAATTTATTGTACCAAAAATTGCTTTTATTATATCATAAAATACTTTTACTGTATCAAATCGTATAATTTAATATACCCAAGAAGTAAAATTTGTGGTACCAAATAGTACAATTTACTGTACTAAACCAAACTATTTATAAAACCGAAATGGAATATTTCTTATACCAAAAAGTACAAGTATGGGACCATATAGTACAATATATTGTACCAAAAAGTGATATTTATTGCACCAAGAAGTAAATTTCTTCGTCGAAAAGTAGAATTTATGATACGAAATAGTACAATTCATACTATCAAAACTTACTTTTTTGTAGCATTTAATACTTTTGTACCAAATAGTACAATTTAATAAGTACAGTTTACAAAATGTACTTCTATCAAATATCAAATAGTAAAACTTTTTGTACCAAAAAGCACTTGAATTTTACCAAAAATTACTTTCGTCGTACCAAAAAGTACTTAAATTATGCCAAAAATTCTTTTTATTGAATTCAAAAGTACTCTTTTTATAACAAAAAAGAAAATTTATTGTACCAAAAAGTAAAATTTTTTGTACCAAAAAGGTCAAAACGTACTTTAATTGTGCCAAAATTTCTTTTCAAATATTAATTTTTTTAATACAACAACAGAGAGTTTTTTGATACAGTAATAGCACTTTTAGATTCAATGTATTTATATATTATTTTGGCCAGCCGTGGCATGATGGTTAAAACACGCGACTGTCATGCGGGAGATCCGTGGTTCAATTCCTGCATTTTTTCCTTTCATTGCCGGCACCCTCGATGTTGTCGACAGCAAATTCGCAATATGGTGTCGAGTCAATCGGCATGTCTAGTAAAAACTTCTCAAACAGTGACTTTCGCATTCGTCGATAAACAAATAGGTGCCGTTAGTTGTGAATCTTAAACTGGAAAGCGTTTTAATTCAGAAAATCGCGAGAAGCAATCCCATAGCTCATTCATGGGGTTTTAAAGCGAAATTAAGTTTTTTTAGTACTTTTATTGTATTAAAAATTTATGCTGTTGTACCCAAAAGCAATAACTACATTTTGCTTCCCCCCGCCACGTACAAAATCGACATCACTGATTGTCACTTTAATCTAGCAAAAAAAGAAAAGGCAAACTATAATACATTTAAATGATGTAGTGTATTCATTGACATAGCTGCTAGTTATTATTGTTTTTTTTTTGAAGAAGATAACTTAAGAGAGCTTATCGAGAGCATGAAGTGTCGTTAGTTTGGTTTCATAAAATAAAACTCGAACAATGCACGTTTTGTTTCTTCACGCTTTAATGTTTAACTGTTGTTTTGCTTGCAAAAGTCTTGCAAGCATTGCTTACTGCAGTAAGTCATTTGTTGTCTTAGTACAGAAAATGCATTTGTGCATGGCTCTAGTAGACACACCAACAATTAAGGTATGCATCGTCTTTTTGGTAAAACTGGTTAACCGACACCAAAAATTCAGATAACCTGATAGCAAAAATTTTATTTTTGAAAAGAAATACCGGCACACTGTTAGATGGTTTTCGGTTTGGAACATTCTAGTAGTAGTAGTATGATAAGAAACATATTTTTTACATAATATACATCTAGGGCCACTTGTTTTGAACACTGTAGTAGTAGTATGATCCTGGACACACGATTTAGACTTCCTAGACCTCAAGGCCCACGCAGGCCACTTTGAACTTGTTTTACTGTTTTTTGGGACTTAACTGAACAGGACAGTATCTACTTTTTAGCCTCGTACGATTAATATTTCTCAATTCAGTAACATATGTGTTTCTTTATAGTAATACTTGGTGATATTGGCAACTCTAAACTAGTTGCAAATTATCCCTCAAAAGAGTTGTTTACATCTGTGAATTGTTCAATTACTATTCTATTTGGTTGTGGAATTGTGTGTGTGTGCGTCTGTCTGACTTTGAGTATATCATTTCAATGTTTATATTGTTTATTATCTTATATATAGCGCACTTAGATTTGTTCACAAGAAGGGTCAGTGATTATTGTACTCGTTGCAACTCATTCCAATGCTACGAAGACTATGTTTCTACATATTACACTCACAAAATGTTTTGAGTTAAGATATTGAATATACAACGAATATAAAAAATAAGATATAACAAATTATTATATTATTATTCAGTTGTGTAATGTTCGTTTTATTAACTAAAAAATCAAATGACATGTCTTAAATTAACATTTATAACTAAGGCTAGGAATCTTATGCAAATGCATATATTTTTTTGGACTACCTACAATAGGAACGGTTAAGATATCATTACGAATCATGAAATTTCCTTTAAAATTAAATTTAATTGTTTTTGCATATTTTTCGTACTAAAAATCGTGTTTCTGCATATTTATGCGCATATTTTGTATGAAAAGACGATATTTTGTATGAAAAGACAATATGAGCTACAAAAAAATCTTTGCTCAAAGTCAGTAGACAAAACCAATCAATGATTTCGACAAATGTAGTTCTTCTTTTTTAACCGATGCAAGGAATCTTATGCAAATGCATATTTTTTCTAGATATCCTAAAATAGGAACGGTTAGGATATCTTTACGAATCATTAAATTTCCTTTAAAATATCATTCAATCGTTATTGCATATTTTGCATATTAAAAAAACGTGTTTTTGCATATTTATGCACTTATTTTAGCAAATTTCAGTTTAAAAATAAATTTAATATTTTTTTATATTGCATACCCGTACGGGTAGGTGGGTATTGGTTACATTATTTAATATGACCTAAAAATGTAACTCATAGAAAGACTCAATTTAGACCCTAGGTTTCTTTGAACCAAATTCGTTTCACGACTTTTAGGTCGTTTGAGTCATGTCTGTCAGTCTGTCTGTCCCTCTGTATGTCCGGTTGGTACGCACGAAAACTTTCGAAAGTCGCAAAAAATTTTGTACGAGTAGATATTTCCCCAAAACCACTTACGGTATTTCAAATCTGGTACCTCTCATACAAATATATCATTACGCCCACTTAGGAAATCGATTAATAATATCAATACATCCAACGTGATCGTACCCAAATTGTGAATTTAGTAAAGCTATAATAGTATAAAGTTTTGGAAAAAAATTTGAAAGTTTAACCTCGCAATTCTGGTACCTCCCATTTAAATATATCATCCCGCCCACTTTAGAGATGGAGTAATTATATCAATACTCCCAACGCGATCGTACCCAAATTCTGTGTTAAGTAATGCTATAACAGGATATAGTTTTGGAGAAAAAATTGGAAGTCTAGACACGCCCCTTTTGGTACCTCCCATGCCCATCAAGTATCGCTCACTTTAGAAATCGAGTAATAATATCAGTACACCCAAGGCGATCTTGCCCAATTTCTGTATTTTGTTTAGCTATAGCAAGATAAAGTTTTGGAAAACAATTATTAAACTATAATACGATTAAGGTTTGAAGAAAAAATTGGAAGTCTAGCTACGACCCGTCTGGTACCTCCCATAAAAATATACCATTCCGCCCACCTTAGAGATGTAGTAATAATATCAATACTCCCAACGCGATCGTACCCAAATTCTGTATTAAGTAATGCTATACAGTTTTGAAGAAATAATTGGTAGTCTAGCCACGCCCCTTCTGGTACTTCCCATACAAATTAACCACCCAACGCGATTGTGTCCCAATTTGTATTTTGTTAAGCAAATTCTATGTTTTTACTGAGGGTGAGGGTATATGTAAATCGGTTTAACCAAATAATTAAAATTTTAAATAAAATTTTAAAAAATATTTAATTGCATATTTTGTTTGTTTTTAGTGTATATTTTTTTTAAGTGCATTTTAAAATCGATTTTTAGTGCATAAAATTCCTTGCCCTGTTTATAACATATTTAATGATATAATTTTAAAATACGATATATTTTGAAAGTAATGACAATTTCTTTGTATATCTATTTAATGCTTTAAACACTTCAATATCTTAAAACAATGAATATGCCCTATCCCTTTTTGCAAATTTATTGATGTTTTCACATTGTTAACAAAAAAACGTTTAAGTTTCTCATCACAATCTAACTAAGTTCATAAAATTTCTAAAAATTTGCATCATTTTGTGATTCCATTCTATTACCATTTATAGCCATCTAGCAGACATCCCTCCCCCTCTAAAACATTACCTTGGTCATACCGGAAACCTTGTAATTACGTTAAGCCCAACGCAGCAATGTGAACAACCTGTAATTCTTGAAATTCCTTTAACAAATTTCCCATCAAATCAACCAAGTTTTACATTTGAGCGTAATTGAAATTACACGTAATTTTGGGTATCTGCAATGCATTTTCCTTTTTCTTTCCTGTATTTGTCTGGATAATTTCGAAAATTGTTCTCTAAATTAATGTGTGGGATAAAGCAAAGCTGTTTTTGGACTCAGAGCATCATAGATCGGCAAAAAAGACGGACAGATAGACAAACACACACACATACACAGTCAAAAAGACAGACAGACAGACAAATACATTTGTACATTATATACGAATTAAAGTTGTAATCAACTATTTTCTCATTCTTACAAGAAACCACTTTGCTGATAAGTGACTACAATAACAGACAACAACAACATACAACAACTTCCTCAAATTGTACATTTTAAATTTGTGGCATACAAATTCCAATAGATTATTATAATTATATAGTATTAATAAATGTTAGCACATTAGTAAATCTTAATGTAAATTGCTCATTGTTTTACAACTCCAAACTTGAGATATTTCCTTGACATTTGTCACTGCCTCTCAAAGTCAAGTACAGATACAAATGCATCTATTATGTTGTCGCTTGCTAGCTCTGTGCTGATGCATAGTGTATATAGTATGACACCACTCCTTTATCAAGATGTGGCATATTACAATATTTTTCGTTTTTATCTGCCACAGATAATCATCAAAAGCAATTAGTTCAAGTTTACATTACATTCGCTATTATTTGTATCATCTTTATTGATGTGACACAAATATGTTCTTACCCCCCCATCTGGGCTGGCATTTTTTCCCATCATTCAAAAGACGACGGTGGCGGCGCGGTTGCTTAGACAAAGAGACACCTACGAGTTTATTTATTTAAATTTTGATGACAAAGTTAAGATCTTTTGAATTCCTTGATGTTGCTGATGTGCTGTGTGTATATGTTCTGTTTGTGTTTTGTTTGTTTAGAGAAAGGTGCGCCAAATTGTAGGGCAGGAATAATCCAATATTATACAAATGAAATTCAATTTGTTGTTCTTGTCGATGGTGGTGTTGAGGGTTATGTTGTTCTTGTTATTATTATTTGTTGATATTTGTAACTCTATCGGTTCCGAGTGAAATTGATGGATGTATGATTTATCAAAAAAAAAAAAACAAAATATGATGATGTAGAACAATGGAATATAAACTAGACTGAGAATAGAATAGCCTTGGCGATGGAAAGCATGAGTTGGAAGTAAGATTGATATAAGCTGTGTTTTGCTTTTCTGGAACGCATTCGTCAAATGTTCGGTCCACAAGTTGCATTATTACGGGCTAATAAAATTTTAGTATAGCCATCTGAACGCACTATCGCATCTTCGTCTGTTATCATCGATAACAAAACATTCTCAGGATGAAAAAAGTACATTAGTAGTAAAGGCTAATTGAGGTCAAAGACTTTTGAATTTAAAAAAATTGGTCTGCAATAGACAAATACATCGATATATCGTACTTTAATATCTGAATGTAAATACTGAAGTTATGACAATTTTGAAACCGCGAACTTTTTTTTTGTGCCTGTAAGGTGATACGCTTTAATGCACATTCTCCTATTCACAACTTTGCTTCAGATACAAAAGAGCTATTCCGTAAAGTATGCCGAGATATAATCGTGTTAATATGTAAAAAGAGCTAAAAATCCACCTTGAGCAAAAAAATTCGTATGCGCATTAAATTATTAAGGCAGCCAACTTGTTAAAACCAATGTTGCAGAAGTTCTTTATTTTGAGACTTCTTTCACGTGCAATTCTCAGAATTGAGTCCCGAATCAATAAACTGAAAAAAAAGTTTACATTAAAAAATGTATAGAAAATCGATCTTTTCCTTTCCTAAGGGGGTGAAGAAGAAAGGTTAGGAAAAAAATTAATGGAAAAAAATTAGTTGTAGTTGGTCATACATTTTATCTCTCTACGAGGCATTATGGGAGCAGCAGGAGCTGATTTCGTAAAAAAAAATATCAAAAATACAAAAAATTTTGTATGGTGACCACATAAGGGTTGAAGAGGTGCCGTGACATAACCCCACACGGACATAATCCCCAAAACGATTTTGGGGCTTATGTCCGGACAACTTGGCGGACATAACCCCCAATTTCATTGGGGATTATGTCCGACACTAATCTGCGGACATAAGCCCCAATGGGGATTATAACCGAATTTGTTGTTGTTTTTAGTATTTTAACATATGAAGAGAACAATTTTAAATATTGCTATTGTAGCGAGGGACGAATGCGCTGGGGGGCACGCCCCCCACCGCATCCGCCGTAGCTAGTCTCGTTGCATACTTAATCTGTCTCACTGCAGCACAAGACGAATGCGGTGGGGGGCACGCCCCCCGCCGCATACGCCGTAGTTAGTCTGGTTGCGTACTTAATCTGTCTCACTGTAGCACGGCGTGCCCCCCGCCGCATTCGTCGTAGTTTGTTAGTTACTTAAAAAGTCACTCTTTTTTTAGGGGGTGGGCGTCCGCCCACCCCCATTTCATCAACTTCATCAACCTTTTTCATTACTTTTAGTCGCAAAATTAGTTTGGGTGTTATGTCCGTTAAATTTGTTGGGGCTTATGTCCGTTATGCCCCGCGGACATAATCCCAAATGCAAATTGGGGGTTATGTCCGCAGAGCGTGGCGGACATAAGCCCCAAAATCGTGTTGGGGATTATGTCCGTGGGGGTTATGTCCGGGCACCGGTTGAAGATAAAGGGTAGATATGTTTTGAGAAACTGTTGCGGTTGCAAAAATATTGGAGGTCGGTCATACATTTGTCTTCTCTAGTGCCACTTTAGGAGCCGTTAGAGCGGTCAGAGCAAAATTGATTTTAATATGAGAACCGCCTTAGGGCGTGAAGATGTGGGGTAGGTATGTTTGGAAAATTTGTAAGGAGGGCAAAATCACTGGGAGTCGGTCAAACTTTTTACACTTCTAACGTCACCATACATTTTACACTTCTATGGTCAACAGCTAGGGTTGGATGTGGTTTTTTCCCCTTCCCCGACCACGATGAGCCGTTATTTGGTGGGTGTGTCAAGTGCTACGATGTTCTGAGGGCACCAGATAGGGGGGAGTGATAAATTTTTTGGTCTGAATTTTTATCAAACTGACCAAATTCACATATTTTGCAGTTTTCCGCTCGGAAGTTATTGGAAATATATTAATTTTCCAAAAATAAGTTATTTTGTATGGAAGGTACCGGAAAGGGTCATGCGATATAGTTCATATTCATGTCTAAGTGAAACTCATACAAGCGTACATCTTTTGAAAAATATGTCTGAATTCAGTTTTTTAGCCGAAAAGATATGCATGTGGAACTATAAGGGTGATTTCGGCCATTTGTGTGGGAGGTACCAAAAGGGGTGTGGTACAGGTTTTAGTTTTCTGAGGGTTTATGTGTTATTATAAGGTAATTAAACTGACCAAACTCAAATATCCTCCAGTTGTCCATTTGTATGTAATGGGAGAGATATTAACTATCTAAAAATAGGCCATTGTGTATGGGAGGTACCAGAAGTGTTTGGCCGATATGGTGCATATTCATTCTTGTGTCAAATTTTCATGGGCGTACATCGTACGCTAAATATGACTGTATGGGAGATAGCAGAAGGGGTGGGGTAGTTCTATTCATAGAGAATCCCACTACTTAATTTAAGAAAACATTAATACTGGTAAAGTTCCACAAGGTTCAGTTAAGGTTTAGTCGAGTTATTGTGCTCACCAGTCAACCAGACTGACAGACATCCCTAAGGGTGAGGGTGAGGTTATGGGTAATTCCAAAATAAATTGACCCTTTGGATTTCGATTTCGATTAAATTTTACAAGGTAATAATGCCATTTGTTTTAGGTAGAAAATCTTCACGGTTCATGTTTTGTAGCTGTCTAAAGTTGGTCATCTGCAGCATTTTTGTGAAAAGATAGCTGAGTTTATGTTAGTAACTTTTGAACGCGACATTACGAATCATAAAATTCTTTTAAAATGGCATTCAATCGTTTTTGCATATGCATATTATACGAAAAATATGTGTTTTTGCATATTTATACGCATATATTAGCAAATTTTACAATAAAAGCATGTTTTTGTTGCATAATTTTGTAATTTTTATTACTTCTTCTTCTTTAATGGCAGCAACAACAGAAATTTATCAATCAGTAGCCGCACGTAGAAAAGTCAACCAAGCGCTTCGGTGTTTTGCGCACCGTAGATAGTTCGTCACACCTAGCTTAGTTAACAGCTCTTTCACCTGGTCCACCCATCGGAGTTTTGGTCGCCCCCTCCTGCGCCGCCCATCGAGTTTATTGCCGAAGACTTTTCGAGCCGGAGCGTTTTCGTCCATTCGTACAACGTGTCCAAGCCAGCGCATTCGGTCTATTTGAACGCGCTTGACCGCGTCGATATCGTTGTACAGTTCATACAGCTCATGATTCATTCGACGACGGTACTCGCCGTTCACGATGATGGGTCCAAATATTTTGCGGAGTATTTTTCTCTCGAAGACTCCCGGAATAGATTGATCTGCTTGTGCCATTACCCAGGATTCTGGGTTGTAGAACAAGACAGGTAGGATGAGAGTCTGGTAGAGCTGGATCTTTGTTCTTCGAGAGAGCGCTTTGTCGTTAAATCGCTTGTTTAGCGCATAGTAGCAGCGGTTTGCGATCAATACTCGTCTTTTGATTTCGAGGCTGACATTATTATTTTTGTTTATGGCGGAGCCAAGGTAGACAAAATCATCTACCACTTCAAAGCTATAGATGTGAACGTTCACGCAGCGTCCCTGACGTGTGGACTCTCTGTTGGTTAAAACAAATAACTTGGTTTTGCCCTCGTTTATCACCAGACTCACTTCAGCCTACTGCTTTTCAATGCTCGTAAAAGCTGCAGTAACATCTCGCAATCCACGTCCAATGATATCTATATCATCAGCATACGCGAGCAACATGTGACTTTTGTTGAAGATGGTACCATTCCTGTTTACTGCAGCTTTCAGCATGATCACCTCCATTACGGCATTAAGAAAGAGATTGCAGGAAAGACTACCGCCTTGTCTAAAGCCTCGCTTGGTAGAAAATGACTCTGACAGATTTTTGCCAATTTTCACTGAAGACTTCGTGTCAGTCACTGTCATCCCGCAAAGTCGAATTAGCTTCGCGGGTATACCAAAATCAACCATAGCTTTCAACAATTTCTGTCGTATCGGACTGTCGACTGGTCGGTCGTGGATTTACCAGGTCTAAAGCCACACTGACTAGGTCCAATCAGGTTCGCTAGAATGGGCTTTAGCCTTTCACACAACACACTAGACAAGACCTTGTATGCGATGGGTGAAAGGCTGATTCCGCTATAGCTGGTACATACATTTGGATCGGCTTTCTTAAGCACGGGACATAGGACACTCAGATTCCAATCATCGGGCATGCATTCCTTGAGCCAAATCGTGTTTATGAGCTGGTGCATGCATGTTATCAGCTTAGCAGCTTTATTATTTTTAAGCCGTGCAATGGCAGTGCTGATCTCGTTTTGGCTCGGTGGTGGACAGTCTACACCTTCGTCGATGATTGGTGTGATTGAGATTGAGAATGTTCCCTCCATATTTGCAGCACACTCTAAGTGTCCGTGACCAGATTTCCGTCGCTGTCCTTACAGGTGGGGATCCCTGTTCTAAAACTTTTACTTTTTACCTTTTGGTAGAACTTTCGGGCCTCACCTCTATCCCTGTAGTTTTCGATATCCTGGCTCTCTATTTTCTTCCACAGACGCTTTTTCCGTCTGAACAGGCGTTTCATCTCCCTCCTTTTCTCTTTATAACGCTCCGTCACCGCACGCGTCGCCATTGGTTGCAGTTTTGCCTTGTATGCAGCATCCATTTACTCAGACATTTCGCGACATTCATCATCGTACCAGGGCTTGTCTGAGCGTGGTTTTTCATAACCCAGTACGGTTGTTGCGGCAGTGGCCATAGAATTCGCAATATGCTGCCACTGCATGTTGGGAACATCAGAACTAGGGGGATTTGTATGGAGTAATTGAGAGAGTTGGTTGAAGTAGGCATTGGCTATCTCGGTGGTATGCAGCTTTGTAATGTCCAGCTTCCTTTGCGTTTGATTACGATTGTTTTTAGCTTTACTTAATCGTGTGCGTACCTTGGCTGCAACTAGGTGGTGATCCGAGTCAATAATTGCACCGCGCACCACACGCACGTCCATAACGCTTGAGACATGCCTTCCATCAATTACCACGTGACCAATCGGATTTCTTGTATTTTGATCGGGAGATATCCAGGTTGCCTTGGTGATGTCTTTATGCGGGAATCTGGTGTCCCCTAGACAATGTTTCTTGCCGACGCGAAACTATCCAGTCTGAATCCGTTATCGGAGGTGTTGTTGTGTAGACTGAATTTTCCGACTGCTGGACCAACAGCATCTTTCCTTCCTATTTTAGCATTAAAATCTCCCAGATCAATTTTAATGTCATGTGCAGGGCAGCGGTCATATATCTCCTCCAGACGCTCATAGAATGCATCTTTAATCTCATCGTCTTTGTCTTTGTAGCAGTTACAATAAAACTGTTGTACTCCGTGGCGTATGATTTGCGTGGAATATTACTTATGATAATCATACGCCACCATTTAGTATTTATGTTATGTCAAACAAAAGATCCTAAAACGTGACAAATTCCCCAATACGATATACTTACTAAATTCAAATCGACATAAATTATAATGCCATGTAACTTGACAAAACGAATGATGCAGGACTTTTTTTGGGCTACTTTCAAGTGCAGTTCTCAGAATTGAGTCCCAAAATAATGTGTTGTAACTAATAACTAAAAAAAGCGATTTCGCACCACTGAGCATCGGTTAAAAGTGTGTAGATAGTTTTAAGAGGATTCTAACCCAGATCAATCGCATGAAATTCGCGTACTCCAACCAGTATGCCAGCAACTGACTAAGGATGTAGTTTTCAATTGGTCTTGACTTTTTTTGTTGTCCTTTTCAAATATTACCCCAATTTGTCTAAACCGCATCTTAATAGTTATCAAAGGTTTTTTAAAAAAAAATGTTTTTTATTTTATTACAATTTTGTCTGCTCTACAGGTTTGTGTCTTAAGTCTTTTGATTCTGCTGACTACTGTTATCAATTTTAAATATAATCCACATTTGTCACATCTGCTGTTTATTAGTTTCCATAATAAAATAGTTTTTTTATTACAACTACCTACACCACCCCACTAACCTACTCCAGGTTCGTGTCTTAAGTCTTTTGATTTTAGCTGACTACTGTGTAACTTCCCCTTCTTACTCAGTCACTCACTCATCGTTCTCAGAGTGGTTACCAATCAGTCTGTACGGAAATTGTTACTAATAATTTTGTGTATAAAAATAAAAAACAGAAAAATACCTGTTACAAGGGAAAATTTGCATAATAAAATGACGCAAAAATCTCATACATATGCGGATGTAAAGAATACAATTTTAGTTAGCTACATATTCATGTGCCAGCGTATGTAAATATACATATATGTGCACCTAATAAAACTATTGCATAAACTTGGAATACCTTCGAATGACACAGACCACACAGACAGACACTCTGTAACAACTGACCGTCAGTCAACCTGCAACTGCATCAAGTTATTTACAACCGGGTTTCATACATCACCTAGAAGTTTGTGAAAAAATTTTAGCGCAGGTCGATGGAAGCAACATCAGTGACTATTGCCGCAGTGCCGTTGTTACAATCAAATGCGATTTTTATAAAAATAAAACTTAAACAAACAAAAAAAAAACTTTTAATACTGATAATGAGTGGAATATTTTAATAAGGTTCGTATACAGCTGCACCTTTTGGCATCCAATAAATATACCGAGGTAAAAACTATTCATATAGTTAGACATGGAAACAACTGTTGTTGTTGATGGAAGAGCTGGAACGGAGCTATTGTGGCGGCTGCTGCTGCTGCTGACACTGTAGCTGCATCAATAGTACAAGCACAAGTTTATACATTTGTTTATATGAGTTTTAAATAAAAGTAGAGGGTGCTGTTGCAGTTTTTTTTTTTTGCTGTTGTGCGAATACGATAATTGAAGTTTGAGTCAAGAAAACCCCATCGAAATTGTAATTATAAGTTTTGCATTTAGTTGTAATCGATTGCAGAAATTACAGCTAATTCAAGTTCAATGTAAGTCTGTTTGTATACTGTTTTTGTATGTGTGTGTGTGTTTGTTTTAAATCTACAATTTCCCAATGCTGTTTGTCATTGAGGAGGTCTTGGTATTGTTGTTGCTGTTGTAACTTTTTTTAGGTGTGTTGAGTCGGTAAATTCAAATGGGTCGGAAGACTCATTTGTTTGTAGAGCTACACAGTGTGTAGCAGCATTGTGTGGCAGGGTACAAGAATTTGTTCTTACTAATGTCGTTCAAAGCTGCTGTATACGAAGTACAATCAAAGTCATCCTAGACAAAATTTCGAATACTCTCCTTGTATTCTTAACATGCATCGGGGAAGCATCCAACTGTGTGATGTTGGGATAACTGCTCCGGTGACATCCCAGTAGGAACTGTATGGCAGCAGCAAAGTATGTTACTTGAGTAAAAGAATTTCCGCTTTTCAGTACAAGTGGGACTCAGAGGTTGCTGTCATGCAACCCGTTGCAGTCCGTAGGGCAGCATTTTCGCAGCTTAGAATAATTGTATTATAAATTTGTCTCTAACTCTCCCATTCCCCATAAGGTGTTCGACAGCTTCTACCCTGCCGACTTTTAAGCCATCCTTTTTCATTTTGAAAAGCATTTCAAGATTTCTACAACATTGTAGTTAGCTGGCTGCAATAAAGTGGTGAACAAGAAGATTCGTCGCATATTGTTATGACAATGACACATTTTCAATGATTCATTTGTTTATTAGAAAAATTTTAATTTATAGTTGTTATCTCCTCACTGTCATCGCATCTGCCGTAACAGCTAAACAACAATAGCATGATGGCTCCGTCTATAGCCAGCCAGCCAGCCAGCAGGCTGTATATTATATCGTATGCAGCAACAGCCGGCAACAAGTTCTGTGTGACTTTCGAACCGACCATATGTTTCTTGTTGTGCTTCAACGTTCTATGTTAAGTGTTTTTTCGTTTCTTCTTACATATTTGTTTGCTATTCATTTCAAATTATGTATTAGCAATTGTTCTAAAGATTTGAATATGCTTAAGGAGTCTAAAGTGTTTTGAGGCAATAAAGTTCAATGGGAACAGATGCTGCGGGCGATTAATTAATGCTAAGTATGTATTAGTACATGTAGTTGATGAAACAAATCTTTGTTACATAAACGTGGTCAGTGATATGACACGTGCAGTCAACAGACATGATTTCTTATGGATTTAATACATTGTATTAATAACTTTTTATTATCTGAAAGACAATAACAGCCTGACATTGATCTTTGGCATACATATGTATATAAAGGAAAATTCTCATATATGTAAAATAGACCTGGCGTTAAAAAGTTTTTGATGGAATCTTGAGTGTGGGTAGCGATTAAAATATGAGATTTGATGTCAAAATTGATATAGCAAATTTTCAGGCTGATCGGATGGTGCCAACCCGTGCCTGCCCCATTGAGGTCAAAGGTCAACATTTTTAAAAAACCACAAAAAAAATCTTTTTATTGCATTTTATTAATTTCTTTAAATAAAATTACTAAAGATATAATGTTTTTTCTTTAATTTTCATAAATAGGGTTTATTAGTTTTATTTTAAATCAGTGAAGGTTTCGTATAGACTGGGAAGTCCTTACGGTAGCCCTCTACAATGTGCAAAAAGTACTGTTTATCGTCTTTATCGTGTGCTAAGCATTTGTAAGAGTCAGTTATTAGTCTGACTATTTTCATTCACAACAGTAATGCTTTTGACGATCAGTTTTCCTTTAAAAAATGCTTGGCCTAAGAAATTTGATGAATTAAAGCGTAAGAAATGCATAGAAATCTCCAAACGAGTAAAAAAAATTTTTGTCGTAGTCATTCATCAACATCATCACCGATATAATGGTCTTTATCAGACTCAGACCATCTTTTCTTTTATTTCTGAGTCTACATGTCGTCAAAAAAGGCAAGTGCAACTGTTTTTTTTTCGATAAATACCAGTTGTTGTTCCGAATTTTTTCCAATAGCACTGTGTTTATGAGTTGCATATTACTATTTGGACTATAGAGACTTACTAACAAAATTTACATATTACGAATTCCATTCAACTGAATCGCAGAAATTTTAAAGTGTGTGTGAAAATATACATTTTTGGACAATAGATGTCCTTGTACATGAATATTGCATGTGACGTCTCTCTAGGTGCTCGAAATGTGAAACTGGTAATGCTACCACCAAGAAATATAAACGCAAGTTGAAGAAGTTCTCTATAATCATGCCGAATATGTACTTTCGCTAAATATTTAAGACAAAAGGGCCGTTATTTGCAGCAGTTGTATCAAAACATATAATTTATTATGAATTCAGAATATCAATTTTTAGCAAATAGTCATAGACTGTTTGAGATACTGTAGAACCAGTTAAATCTTCAATGCTGGGGATAGCTATAAATTTAACTAGGACATAATTTGAGTGTCATTGTCTCGAGGGTGATATATCAAACGACCTCAGTAGCAAAACCCTAAACTTCATTTTACTACACTACGTCACAAATTTTTTTACAGTAATTTTCAGTTTGATTTTTTTGGTCAAAAGTCGATTCAAAGAATATGAAAAATCATCTATAACCAGTACAGAAATTTCAGTCAGGTAAACTGACAGAATTTTGGCACGATCGCGTTATGTCTATTAATAATATTAATCGATTTCTAAAGTGGGCGGTACCAGATGTATATGGGAGGTACCAGAAGGGGCGTGGCTAGACTTCCAATATTTTTTCCAAAACGTTATCCTGTTATAGCTTAACAAAATACATAATTTGGGCACGATAGTGTCCAGTGTATTTATATTATAGCTCCATCTCTGAAGTGGGCGGAGTGGTATATATCTATAGTAGGTACCAGAAGGGGCGTGGCTAGACTTTAACAGACAGACAGACAGACAGACAGACAGACAGACAGACAGACATACAGACAGACAGACAGACAGACAGACAGACAGACAGACAGACAGACAGACAGACAGACAGACAGACAGACAGACAGACAGACAGACAGACAGACAGACAGACAGACAGACAGACAGACAGACAGACAGACAGACAGACAGACAGACAGACAGACAGACAGACAGACAGACAGACAGACAGACAGACAGACAGACAGACAGACAGACAGACAGACAGACAGACAGACAGACAGACAGACAGACAGACAGACAGACAGACAGACAGACAGACAGACAGACAGACAGACAGACAGACAGACAGACAGACAGACAGACAGACAGACAGACAGACAGACAGACAGACAGACAGACAGACAGACAGACAGACAGACAGACAGACAGACAGACAGACAGACAGACAGACAGACAGACAGACAGACAGACAGACAGACAGACAGACAGACAGACAGACAGACAGACAGACAGACAGACAGACAGACAGACAGACAGACAGACAGACAGACAGACAGACAGACAGACAGACAGACAGACAGACAGACAGACAGACAGACAGACAGACAGACAGACAGACAGACAGACAGACAGACAGACAGACAGACAGACAGACAGACAGACAGACAGACAGACAGACAGACAGACAGACAGACAGACAGACAGACAGACAGACAGACAGACAGACAGACAGACAGACAGACAGACAGACAGACAGACAGACAGACAGACAGACAGACAGACAGACAGACAGACAGACAGACAGACAGACAGACAGACAGACAGACAGACAGACAGACAGACAGACAGACAGACAGACAGACAGACAGACAGACAGACAGACAGACAGACAGACAGACAGACAGACAGACAGACAGACAGACAGACAGACAGACAGACAGACAGACAGACAGACAGACAGACAGACAGACAGACAGACAGACAGACAGACAGACAGACAGACAGACAGACAGACAGACAGACAGACAGACAGACAGACAGACAGACAGACAGACAGACAGACAGACAGACAGACAGACAGACAGACAGACAGACAGACAGACAGACAGACAGACAGACAGACAGACAGACAGACAGACAGACAGACAGACAGACAGACAGACAGACAGACAGACAGACAGACAGACAGACAGACAGACAGACAGACAGACAGACAGACAGACAGACAGACAGACAGACAGACAGACAGACAGACAGACAGACAGACAGACAGACAGACAGACAGACAGACAGACAGACAGACAGACAGACAGACAGACAGACAGACAGACAGACAGACAGACAGACAGACAGACAGACAGACAGACAGACAGACAGACAGACAGACAGACAGACAGACAGACATACAGACAGACAGACATACAGACAGACAGACAGACAGACAGACAGACAGACAGACAGACAGACAGACAGACAGACAGACAGACAGACAGACAGACAGACAGACAGACAGACATACAGACAGACAGACAGACATACAGACAGACAGACAGACAGACAGACAGACAGACAGACAGACAGACAGACAGACAGACAGACAGACAGACAGACAGGCAAAACTTTTCAATTTTCAATTTTTTCTTTGCCATGACGCCGACGGTGTTACTTACGTTGTTCACGCAAACTTGTGCAATTCAAAACAAAATCCTCAATATTGTGAACTAACGCTTTAGAAGTTTCACTGATGAAGTGTATATCTATTGGAGATGAAATATTGCTAGCATCCAAACAAGCTAGAATTCTGTCGTCTATAAAATTTTTATTTCCACGTTTTTGAATCGGCATATTTCAGCAACTTGGAATGTTATCAATCTGTTTTTCATCCATCTTCCAATTCATCAATCTCAAATTCAACATGTTTCACAGTTAAGTCTGAATATGAAATTAAGTGCACAAAAAATAGCCACTGTTAGGCCAAACACTACATAATAAAATAGTAATTAAACCAAGTTCGGTTTTTTTTTCATAATTTTCTTTCCTATCGGTGTGTCTTTCTTTTTTCTTTATTTGTGACATTGTGATCGACACAAGTCATGCTATCAACACCCCCATTTTTTCACTGCTTTATTAAGAAGTCTCTATCTTGCTATAAACTAATAAGCTTGAGAACGTCCACGTGGGCAAAGTCAAATAAATTGTAATGAATTATACTTCGTTCTGAAGATTTCATAATGTTTAATGACTTTGGCAGCATATGTAATTTGATCTGGAGTTAGGATTCCATCTCTTTCCCAAAAAGGAAATATTTCATTCAACACCAATCTGGCACTTTCTTTAACTTTTTTACATTTATATTATATAAAATAATATAATTACATTTGCATTTATACTATAAATTATAATATATATATATATATTTGATTCTTGTCGCATAGTGTACTTCAGAGATACTGATAACTAATTTACAATTTATAAATGATGTTCTAATTTATAGTATTTCTGTTTATAGAATCTATCATTAAAACAATTGATAAAATGCAAAAAACAGTATTTTGGTGGTTTTTAAAATTTTTGACTTTTGACCTCATTGGGGCACGTGTTGGCACCGTCCGATCGACCTGAAAATTTTCTACATCGATTTTGGCATCAAAACGCATATTTTAATCGCTACCCACATTTAAAATTCCACAAAATAAAAAACCCCATATTAGCTGCGAAAGGTCTAATGTATAACCATTACTTTACTTCACCCCTATTAACATGGGCATGATGTTTGATTTAGTTTGTCACAAAGTTTAAGGGTTGACAACCAGATCTTCGCTGTTTTTCTTCAAATTTTAATATTTTTAATTTTATTAATATTTTTGAGATTTTTAATAATTTTAATACTTTTTAATATTTTGTAATATTTTTAATAATTTTAATATTTTTGAGATTTTTAATAATTTTAATACTTTTTAATATTTTTAATATTTTATAATATTTTTAATAATTTTAATATTTTTTATATATTTAATATTTATAGTATTTTTAATGAGTGGAGAAAGCACAGCAAACGGCACTGATGATGATGGTTTGGCAACCATCGAAATAGCTATCTGCCCTGCCAGCTGTCAACATAATCCATTTCACACAACTCTTGTAAAAACAAATTCTATTAGCAGTAATAGAATAGATCTCAAACCGAACAATGAAAAACATATTCATATTCTGCACAGATCGATAAAAACAAACAAGAGAATATTTTTAATATTTTTAATATTTTTAATATTTTTAATATATTTAATATTTTTAATATTTTTAATACTTTTATAATTTTTAATATTTTTAATATTTTTAATTTTTTTAATATTTTTAAAAGTTTTAATATTTTTAATAATTTTAATATTTTTAAAATTTTTAATATTTTTAGCTTTTTAAATGTTTTTTATATTTTTAATACTTTTAATTTTTTTAATATTTTTAATTTTTTTAATATTTTTAATATTTTTAATATTTTTAATATTTATAATATTTTTAATATTTTTAATATTTGTTATAATTTTTTTGTTTGTAATATTTTTATTTTTTGTAATTTGTGCTTAATTTGTAATTTGTTTTCTCCAATGCAATATCATTGTTATTAGTCCCCCAATTGACATTTGTTTTTCCGCACTTCCTTTTGCTTAATTATTGTATATTTCGTATAACCTTTAAAACTTTTAGTGAGCCTTTGTGCAGTTCATTTTTTATTTTGCATTGAAATGCGTTGTTCGATATCATGTTCGTGTCTTAAGTCTTTTGATATTGGTAGCAAAAGCAAACATTGTTTTTGAAAGCATCTCATATTTAAAAATAAATATTATTAGAACGCGATGGTGGCATATCAAGCGATAGCCTTATATAAATAAACACACTCAGACACTCAGGCATACGTATAAATCTATATACAATCAGTGATACTTATATATACAACATGTGTTTGTAATTCTACTGTTTAATCATTTAATTCAATTTATACATTTCAATGCCATAGTTTTGTACATTTTATTGTTTGAATGCTCATAAACATTGCGAAATGTATACGTACGTACATACATACAAACATACATCTACTTGACCAAACAAACACTTGTTCCAACTTTACCTATTAAATTTCTAGTATAAACACATATACAAACATACATAAATCGTTCTATAGCAGTATAGTGAATGTCAACTATATAGTATTTATGAGCTGGCAGCCTGGCAGGCTAGCTAGCAGGCAGCCTTATGTTCATGCTGCCACAACGATTTTATGTGTCTAAAGAATATTATTTTATTTGCGATTTTTTTTTTCATCGCTCTCTTCTCGCTGTTTATTGTTGTGGTCGCTGTTGTTGTATATAGTATATCATATTGGGACTTTGACATTTTACCAATTGACATAGTCTATAAAGTTTATGCAAGATTTTCGCTTGTATTTAATATTGGTTTTTGCCTTCGAACTCCCTGCACCCCCCACTTTTTTGTATGTTCAATTCTTGTTTCGTGGGGTTGGACACTTGACAGTATGTCTGTTGCAGTGTCCGTCTTGCCGGTATGGGGTTTTTATAGCTTGGGTTCACAAATAGCAACAACTACGTCAAAATTGTTCTCCCACAATGCCAGTAATGGAACAAATGTACAAATGTAGCAAAGCAGTAGTAGTCGTAGTAATGTACACATTACATGTACATATAGATTTTATGTTTCTTTCTAGCTAAACATGGCTAAATGTATGTCGTTCTAACTCAATTTATACAAAAGCACAAAAAACAACAACAACAGCTACAAATGAAAAACGAAATGAAAAATATGACGACAATGCTAAACGGGGAGATAAACACAATTAAATTGTGAATTTTGCTTATTCGTTGCTGCTGTTGTTGTTGTTATTGTTGTTTCATATCAATTCATTGTTCGAAATGTTGTTTCTTGTTGTATTTATTTTTTTTGTTGTGGGGCAAAATAAAAATTAACATGTGTTTAGTTGTGTATTAATAATAACTGCTTCAACTGCGACGATATCTACTTACTCGTATACGTATATATATAAACATTTATTGACATATTTTTTTTTTCCTCTCTATTCATTTACTTTTTTGCAGTCTTTAAACGTCATGACATTTCCATGCACCAAGCACCAACACCAAATATAGGATTTTCAAAGGTGAGTCATAAAAATTAAGACAAAAAAAAAAAATAAAAAATACTCGACAACAACAAATAATGCAACAACCAAAAGTGACACAAGTATTGAACTCTTAACAATTTACCGCTGCACAGTGGGACAAGGTGACTGAAATAGGGGAGAGGTAGCATGGATGATGGTTGGTTAACAATACAAGCGAGGTGATAGCAAAATTTATTGTAAAGTATGACAGAATAAGCTTGTGAGAGCTTATTAGACTTTAGCGGCACGATGTTTTAGGAATATTTTCAACAATTTTGAAAAGTCCTTAAGGGAGCACATTGACAAATTCTTGTATACGATACTTACTAATTTCAAACCGATATTAAATTATTATGGCATGTAACTCAGAATTGAGTCTCAAATCAATGATCTCAAAAATGTTGTACTGTGTAAGGGAATGCATATTCCTCCCTTTTATGTAGATGGCTATAGTCCATTCAATTCCTCTCCTGTTTAACATTTTTGGAAAAATATCGTTTATATGACGAACTGCTTTATTTTGAATTTCAGGGTCCTTGGATCCTTTCCATAATTTCACTTTATCCTGGCACATAAAATACTTTAATATACAAAAAAATCGTTTTGTTTTTCAAACTTCTACAATAGAAAAAGTGCTCAATTTGACATTTTTATTGTTATCAGCGTACACGAGCAGCATGTAACTATGTTTTATATGTTACAAGTCCTGTTTACTGTAGCTTTTCATCTCTATTGGGATGTTAAAGATATCGCATGAAATATAGCCGCTCTGTCTAAAGCCAAAATAGGTTCGTCAGATTTTAGCCTCGATTCACTATCAGCTTCATGGAACACCTAACTCAGCCAAAGTATCTAGTGGCACAGTATAACATTTTTCAGCTCATTGATATGGGACTTAGTTCTGAGAACTTCACGAGAAAGTAGCCCTAAAAAGAAGAAGTTCAGCATCATTCGTTTTGTCAAATTACATGCCATAAAAATATAATACCTATGTGAAGTTAGTAAGTATCGTATAGGGGAATTTGTCACGTTTTAGGCTCTTTTGTTTGACATAACTCGAGAACCACTAGTCCGATTTAGTTGACACAAATTTAAAAAAAATTAAGAATTACAATTCCTTTACTCTGTGTATATAACGTTTCCCTACATAAGCAACAGTTTCACTTTTGCATTCATCAAATGATTTTAAACTGGGTTACGTATGATTCGTGGCGTATGATTTACATGGAATATTACTTATGATAATCCGCCACCATTTAGTATTTATGTTATGTCACACAAAAGATCCTAAAACGTGACAAATTTCCCTATGCGATACTTACTAACTTCAAATCAATATTAAATTATTGTGGCATGTAACTTGACAAAACTCACCCGTGTGTAGACAAGATTTCAGAAGTAGGGGTAGGGTAGTTGGAGGCAGTGTTACGCGACGATATTACATCTAGTCCATTTACACTTGTATAAAGGGTCATAAGCCTGTGCAACGGACCTTAAGTCCTCGTATTTGTAAGATTAGAGCCTGTAATTGGTTCTCCCTCATTTTGGCACTTTATTAAAGAACCTTAATGAATTTTACCAGAAGGTCCCACTAATTTTATATACGAGTCCAGCACGAATTATCGATTTCTTCTACTGTAACAAGCGCCACCGGGTTTAACCCGTCGTGCTTCCGTCCAAGGGTTGATTTCCTGTAACAAAGGATAACATATCCCAAGGCATTTCTACCCGGCACACCAGATACCATCAACGATACGAGACCACCGAACAATCATATTCCACACCATCAACATTCGCTTCAATCCGACACCTTAACGACATCAGACCATCGTTTGCAATTTAGCACAAGGATCAAGGATTGTTTAGCTCTATATTAATACTGTGGATTATACATTATGGAAATACAAATATAATATCTTACCTTAGTCAGGGAAGTTTGTATGCTCATCTTAGAACTTAAACTCCGCTTAGAAGATGGAAGCTTGAATGCCAAATTTTTTGTTCGAAAACTCTTAAACTAAGGCGCTCGAGGAGACAGATAGACGGACACCCCCAAAAAGGGGGAGTTTGTAAGGAATTTGTGGTGTTGTTTTTGTTCGATAATGTTAATCTTAGAACTTAACATCTGCTTAGAGGATAGAAGCTTGTACACCAAATTTCTGCCCAATAGCTCTTAAATTAAGGCTATAATTGCTGGAAGAGACAGAAGGACACCCTCAAAAGGGAGAATGTGTATGGGAGACATTGTCCGATATTGTTCAATTATAAACCTGAGAAATTAACCTCTGCTTAGAGGATGGAAGCATACGTACTAAATTTGAGTTCGATATTTTTTAAACTACAGGTGTAATCGCGGGGACAGAGAGAGAGAGAGAGAGAGAGAGAGAGAGAGAGAGAGAGAGAGAGAGAAAGACACCCCAAAAAGGGATGTTTGTATGGGACATGTGTGTAGTTTATGTACGATCTTGTACATATTAGAATTTAACCTTTACTTAGAGGAAAGAAGATTGAATACCAAATTTCAGCTCGATATGACTTAAAATGTGGCTGTAATTGCAGGGAGAGACCCCTATAAAGGGGCAATTTGTATGAGAGGTGGGAGTAGTTTTCGACCGATCTTTCTCATCCTAGAAATCAGCCTTTAGTAGGAGGACGGAAGCTTGCATACCAAATTTCTGCTCGATAGCGGGGACAGACTTCAAAAAGGGGAAGTTTGTACGGCAGTAGTTTTTAACCGATCGGGCTCATCTCACAACTTAACCTCCGCTTTAAGGATATTAGCTTGTGTTGTAATTTTCAGCTCGATATCTCTTAATCTACGGCTTTAGTTGCAGGGACAGACCTCCAAAAGATTCAATTTGAATGGTAGGTGTCAGTAGTTTTTGACCGATCGGGCTCATCTTAAAACTTAACCTCCGTTTAGAGCATTGAAGCTTGTGTTCAGCCTAATATCTCTTAAAATACAGCTTTAAACGAGGGGACATACTCCAAAAATGGGAGTACTTGTATGGGGGTGGGAGTAGTTTTCGCCAGATCGAGGTCATCTTAAAACTTAACCTCCACTTTGAGGATCTAAGCTTGTAATCCAAATATATCTCTTAAACTATGGCTGTAATCGCGGGCACAGACGGACTGACATATGGCCATCTTTAAATCGACTCAGAATTCAACGCAGATCATTTATATTGTCATACCTACAACGCCTCCATATGGGTGTTACAAATGCAAAAACTAAATTTATATACCAAACTTTTGATTTAAGGACAAGGCAAGTTTTAATATCTTATATTCAACATATTTGGACATTATTTGGCATTGAATTTGCATTATGGTTGTAAACTATTAGAAATAAATAAACATATAAAAATGTTCCTATGTTAGGTAAAATGAAACTACTACACGAAAATTTAAAAGTTACAGAGATTTAGTGTTGTGTATCAATATCCTGAATACCGCATTTATAGAATACATGATATTTATTCAACAATCGATTTGGCACCCTGTCTATAAACCAGTACAGAAATTTCAGTCAGTTAAACTGACTGATAAATACCATCACCCAATATAAGATATTGTTTAAGTCGTGAGTTATTGAAATTAATCGATTTGTAATTAAAACCAGTTAGAAAGTTTCAGTCGGGCAACCCGACTTACATTTACCCTTACCCTCAGTAAAACAAATAATTTTCTATTATATTGATATTATTACTCGATTTCGAAAGTGGGCGGAGTGGAACATTTGTATGGGAGGTACGAAAAGGGGTGTGTCTAGGCTTCCAGATTTATTCTCCATAACTTTATCCTGTTATAGCTTTACTAAATACAGAATTTGGGCACGATTGCGTTGGGTGTACTGATATTATTACTACATCCCTAAAGTGGGCGGAAAGGTACATTTGTATGGGAGGTACCATATGGGGCGCGTCTAGACTTCCAATTTTTTCTCCAAAACTTTGTCCTGTTATAATATAACAAAATACAGAATTTGGGCACGATCGTGTCTAGTGTATTGATATTATTACCCTATTTCTAAAGTGGGCGGAGTGGTACATTTGTATGGGAGGTACCAGAAGGGGTGTGTCTAGACTTCCAGATTTTTTCTCCAAAACTTTATCCTGCTTGAACTTTACCAAATACAGAATTTGGGCACGATCGCGTTAGGTCTTTTAGTAATATTAATCGATTTCTAATGTGGACGGTACCAGATGTGTATGGGAGGTACCAGATAGGGCGTGGATAGACTTCCAATTTTTTTTCCAAAACTTTATCCCGTTATTGCTTTACTAAAAATAGAATTTGGGTACGATCACGTTTGATTTATTGATATTATTTCTCATCTCCATAGTGGGCGGAAAGGTAGGTTTGTATGGGAGGTACCAGAAGGGGCGTGGCTAGGCTTTCAAAATTTTTTCCAAAACTTTATCCTATTATAGCTTTACTAAATACAGAATTTGGGGACGATCCCGTAGGGTGTATTGATATTATTACTCGATTTCTAATGTGGGCGGAATGACGTATTTGTATGGGAGGTACCAGAAGGGGCGGGGCCATATAGCCCATTTGCAATACCGCAAGTAGTTTTGAGAAAATAATAACTCGTGCAAAATTTCAAAAGATTTGGTTGCGTCTTTCGAAAGTTATCGTGCGAACCAGCCGGACAGCCACCAGACAGACAGACAGACAGACAGACGGACATGGCTCAAACGACTTAAAAAGTCATGAATCGAATTTGGTTCAAAGAAACCTAGGGTCTAAAGTCACTCCTTCTATGTGTTACACTTTTGGGTCGTATCAAATGATATATACCTTCATCCCTAAGGGTGATGGTATAAAAATTACAATAGGCCAAACACCATTTGTGAAGGTTGAAGACATTCAAGTGGTTCAGTTTCTTTCATCAAAAAACCGTTTAAGAGAAAAAAACGAAAAATTTACCACAAAAACAAAAATCAAATAAACAGAATTATTTTGAAAGGTATTTACCGGCCGTGGCATAGTGGTTAGAACACGCGACTACTATACAGGAGATCCCTGGTTCGATTCCCACCTCCAGTCATCTACATTTTTCTTTTATTGTAGTCTTTGATAGTTCTGCCAACTATACCAACGAGTAGTGGATGGAGGTAGTGGTAACGAAACTCTAGGTAGAACTCATTGAAATTCTTGACTACGGAATCCATAATATAAACACAAAATAATATTTACTTTAGTTTGTACCGGAAATTTAAAAAATACAGCCTTTAAAAACCCCAAAATATGCTTTTATATGCATGAACCCCCAAAACATTACGGTAGGATTGTAATATGCATTTGCATTTGCAAGTATGCATTGCATACTTTTGTTGGCCCTGGTGATAATGTAGTTATGTGCATTAGGGATATAACTTTTTGCAATTTTTTGCAAATATCCAAATGGCCCTAGCATAGTCGAATAGGCCATTGAAAATTATATAAAAAAATGGTATTACTTTTTCGCAGTTGTCAAAAAAGTTCACCCACCAAACGCGGTAAAGTTTTTAAATGATTTTTTTTATTTATTTAGCTAAAAAGCTCAAAAAACTTTTTTTTTATCAATATATCAAGCTGCATTTAGCATTTGTGTAAATATTTTGGAAGCTGAATGTATGTTATTGATAATTACGTCATGTACTTTAATTGTTTTTATTATTCAAAGAAAATTATATTCCGAGTTTGTGTTTAATACTTAAAAACAATGGATTTTAAAAGAAGCCCTTAAAGCGTTTTAAAAAATGCAAAAATTTGGACAAAGGCTTTGACCAAATTTAAAGATAGCATAATAATGTGGAGAAACATTCCAGATATCGTCATTCCATTACATCAAACAAAATTTTTCAGTCTACAAATTTAAATTTTTATATTTAAAATGAATGTTTTTTTTTGGGAGATTTTAGGAAATCGTTTTCGTGGGTGAGGTTTTTTATCCGAAATGACCCAAAAATTATTTTTTAGTAAATAACACAACCTTCGCCATCGCGTGGTGCTAGGGCCAAAATTTGGTTATACCCCTAATGTGCATACCAGATGTAAAGGCCGAGGAAACTATTTGAACTTTGTGCATTTAAAAAAAGTTAATAAAACAACAATAAACAACAATGACGACAGCAATGAAATTTAACTAATCCTTAACCATAAGCCCAGTAATCAAATAACATTGTATAAATTCTTAAGAATTTAGAAAAAGAAATTGAGTTTCAATAATTTTCCTTCTAGACCCCCCCGCCCGTCAGCCTCAAAGAAAAACAAATGTTATTCTTTTTTAAATGAATGGTAATCAACTATCCTTTACACAGATGGCTGCAAACGGGGTAATGACTTGACAGCCTCACAAGATTCTTTAACTAGTGGCCTAGAGTCTTCTTAAGATACATTTGTATGTATATTTGTATATACTGGTATATGTGTGTTTACCCATTGGGGGCTTTCATTAAAAACTCAGGCTGTAATGCTAAACCTTCACTTTGCAGCATGAAGTTGAAGTTGCAGTTGCAGTTGTTTGCCGGTCTCTGATTAGAATGGATTAGAAGTTTAGTTGGAATTGGCCTTCAAAGCTAAACAAATATCCAAACACCCAGGCAAAACAGCTCAGAAGAACCCAATTTACTCACTTGCACCCAGCACAACAATATGTTAGTTCATTTAAGTTTTTGTTTTTTTTATGTGCCACTCATATGACGATGCTGGGTTAACTTGTGTAAATGGTGAGGAAGAGGGGATGTAGGATAAAAACTTAAAAAAAAAACAGTCTCTCACATATTTACCATATAAATGACAATCATTCTTAAGAAACAACTCTATTAAGCCAACAGAAATTTTTGCGTTGACATTTACATATCACAGCCCAAGTTCCAAGGAAGTGTCCAAACGAATCACCAGCAACAAAAAAAATCATTCGAAAAAGGCTAACTACTCCCGCCACCAGTGGCTAGCAACAAACTAACAGCAACAACAACAACAACAGATATCAGCATACTCTGTCAACTGTGCAGCGCGGCATAAATAAATTCTATCCAGCTTTCAGTAAATTGAATTCACTGACTACTCAAATACCACCACCTTGATAGCCCCGCGAATGCGAACAGCGATAGCTGCTAACTTGCAATCCTTTGACAGCGGCGGGTGTATAAGTGAGTGGAGCGTAGAGTAAAGCTGGCTAGCTAACTGGCTAACTGAAGAAAAACGAAATTGTTTATTAGCAGACCTTGACGTTGCCAAAGCCCATGAGATTGATCAAAAACCAAAATCTAGTGAAATATTCGTGACTATAGTAAATATGTAGATTGAATGTCCCAAAACATATAACCACCACCACCGTAGTTAAGAAAAAGGCTTCGAACACTTTACATTCATTCATTGAATCATTACATTAACGCTTATGGTTATGTGGGCAAGAGCAAGAGACACACACACACAGATATGACTAAATTGTTTAGGGCGGCCCCTTGCAAAAGCAATGGCATAATTTAAAGCGTTATTCTATTAAGCGCTATGTAATTTATTACAAATCTGTTTGTTTTAGCCATTAATTGATTGATTTTGTCATTTTTTGTTTGTTTCTTTGTTTTTTTTTCATTTGGTTTTTACTTTAGGCTTTGTCTGGTTTCCTAATGATGCTGACACAGAATGGAAAGTTATTGTATATCTCGGATAATGCGGCGGAATATTTGGGACATTCAATGGTAAGTACATAAAAAGGTATGATTTTAGAACAAGAACTAAATAAATGATAAAAAAAATAAATTATTAAAAAACTGTTCAAAATTAAATTAAAAATTAAAATTAAAGTAATATGGGATAAAAATATGATCTTTGGATTACAATTCAGGGGGTCAAAAGCAAAGGAGTGCAAGTCAAAACAAAACTTGATTTTCAGATATTCACCTTCAAAGTTGAAATTCGATTTCAAATTCAGGTATTACTTGAACTAGATATCATCACTGTTGAAAAATATTTTGTCTTAGGCTGAGGTCTCAGCCGCCTCCAGGGTCTTCGGAAGGACCCTCAAATCCTTACGAAATAAAAGAGTGGATTTTCCCTGACTAGGGCAAATTATTTTATTATTTTATAATCTACAAAATTTAAATAGAACGAAACACTGCGGATCCTTAGCTAAAATTCAATTACTGGTCCGATATTCTTATGATGTTTGATGGCAGGTAATGATGTCTTGGGATTATGCTTGGTCGGTGACGTGGTATCGTTGACGGTATCTAGTGTCATGCATTGCGTTGCTTGGGGTTGTTGTCCTTTGTACCGAGAAGCGGTACTTAGACGAGCGGGAATCAGAACGTGCTTGACGCGGCGGTAATTCGGTGATTGGGAAACAGGACGGGTTTGACGAGGCGGAATTGGAAACAGGACGGTTTTAACGTTGCGGTAATTAGAGTGGCGTCGGACGTCGAGGACTCGCAGTTAAATTCCGTAGAACCTTTTGGTGAAATTTGCTAAGGTCCTGGAACAGAGGAATATGAAGAACTATTAATAGGTTCTGGCCTTACAAGTACTAGGATCGTTGTACAGACTTAGCCTCCGTCTTACAGCTTTGAAGGTCCGATTGTACGGACTTATAGTAGTGTCAAATATTTTGGGATCACAATGAGTGAAAGGATAAATTTCCGGGTACACCTAATGAGAGTGCGTGAGAAAATGTTGAGTGTGGTTGAAAGAGTACGTCGTGGCCTAAGGAGAGATTGGGGTCTCAGCAGAGGAGCTGTTGGCTCAGTATACAGCGGGCTGTTTTGAGGCGAAACAGTTAAGTCTGCTGCGGGGTATCGTAAGATACTGGCGTGTCAACGTGTGTGCCTGTGTGTCGTACGGTCTCTACGGAGGGCCTACAAGTATTGCTGAGGGTTCCTCCTCTTGACCTCGAGGTAATGCGTAAATGCATTATTTTTGGGCTAAAGAGGGGAACCATGCTGCAAAATGATGAATGCAGTAGGTTTGAGTGTTAGTGAGCGAAAAATATATTTGAATGAATGTGTCCTATCTAGATGGGACAAATAGTGTTACTGGTAGGACTACCTACTGCATTATGAGTGATGTTCGGTTTGTAATCGATAACCTAGATTTAAGCTTTGGGCTATGTCTGAGCTTCATAATAACCGGGCATGGGTCCCTGAAAACATTTCTCCATTAATGGAGTTTTTGTGAGAGGACCCGTTGTGATTGTGGTGATAATAGTGAGGATTGGATGCATGTCTTGTGTTAATGTACGCTGAACTCGGATATTCGCAACATGAATGATATGGGTGTTGTATGTGTGAATGGTGTGTTTGATATGAGTGGTGTGCTTCGCTTCCCTGATGGGGTGAGGAGCATGAGTGCTTTTGCGCGGGAGCTATTTTGGCGGAGGCGTCTTAGGTAGTAGGAGTGTGATGTATTGGGAAATGAGAGTGTGCCTATGTTCAAAGAGTGCGAATGATTATGGATGGTTGTAGATCTCTCCCATTGGTGACTAGTCCGGAGCAGTTTGGGGCTCAACTGGTAGTGGCTTTGGTCACGAGGTCTGACTGGAGACTTAATTTCGGTAAAACGGTAAGATCGGTCTGGAATTCCCATTTCTGGCCGTTTGGGTGGCTCTTCGGGGAGTATAGTGGTGGCTGTGGTTTATACCCAAATCGCGGGTAGGAGTTGCGTGGGTCATCTAACAACCGGGTGTCGTAACCCATAGAACGATATAACGAGATAGGCTCCGACCCTCAACCAAAGGGGATGTTATGCATTTGTGCATCTGGTACCTGTATCGCCAGGGGCGCTGATCTACGCATTTTATTCACCCGTTTTCGATGAGCACCGTGGAATTAAGACCTAACGGGCAGGCATCCATGTAAAACCATGGGCATCTGTACAGACTCTTAGGTCCGATTGTACAGGCTCGTAGCCTGGTTGTACAGACTCAAGGTCTGATTGTACAGGCTTATATCCCGTTTGTACAGACTCAAGGTCCAATTTTACAGGCATTGTACAGGCTCGTAGCCCGGCTATACAGACGCAAGGCCCGATTGTACAGGCCTTTAACCTGATTCTTCAGGCTCGTAACCTGATTGTACAGACTTGTAGTCCGGTTGTACAGGCTCGTAGGGAGGTTGTACAGACTCAAGGTCCGATTGTACAGGCTTATATCTCGATTGTACAGCCATATAGCCCAATTGTAAAGATTGCAAGGTCCGCTTGTACAGGCCTATAGTCAGATTTTTCAGGCTCGTAGTCCGGTTGTACAGACTTAAGACTCGATTGAACAGGCCTTTAGACCGGTTGTACAGACTTGTTGTTCGCTTAACAAAGATGCTTGTCTTCGTATAATCCCCACGGATTAATGAGTTCAGATAACATTTCTTGACTTCGCAATAAACTTCGTCTTGAAGGAATCACCGACGATCGTGAAAAACGTCGTCTCCTTATATTATGGGTGACATAAACCAAATGAGAATTATGAACCTTTGAGCTGCTGATCGATGATGCTGTGTGTGTTGTGTGGTGGTATGGTATGCCCTCTTTTAGCACTCGCGTCGCAACCTTCTGATATGGTGTAGTACATCTGGCTGGCAATCGCAAGGTTGCGAGTTCGAATCCAACTGGACTCAGTTAAAGATATGTTCTTTTTTTAAATGTTCTATTTTAACAGTATTATTTTATTTATTTTTGAGAAATTCCAAGTCAGGTTGAAAGTACTACTAGGTCTTTGTACTAAAACCCCCATAGAAAACGAAGTGCGCATGATTAATATAAAATCCGCACAACATCAATATTACTCATACGTTGTACACACATACATACATACGGTCAGGGTCGTCATTCAATATCATCGGCAAGCACAAGTATTCCCCGAATATACTAGTGCGCAATGGCAATATATTGCCCACACGATGGAAAGGACTGCGCGGTCCGTACTGGGGTATGTGAAGCCCTTAAACGATAATGACTGGTACGATGACGAATGCCTCCCGGGAACAAAATGCTGCATTCAGGGCCAAACTGCAGCCAATGGCAACGCGAGCTGTTCATGAAAAGTACAGGGAAAAGAGGTGGGAGGCGACTTCACTCTTCAGGCGAAAAAAACGTGAGATGAAGGAGGGAATAATGTGTGTATTGAAGAATACAGGAACAGAGGTGAAGCTTGAAAATTCTACCAGAAGATAAATGGTAGGGTACATGAAACAGGTTTTCCCTCCTGTAAAGACAAGTATGGTCATCTCGTTACTGACTCCGAGAGCGTACTGAGAATATGAAAAGATCACTTCTGCAGCCTATTGATGTCTGAAAACTTTGCTGATGAAGACTGTGTACCAATCCGAGATGATAACATCGAGTGTCCAATTCCGAGCCAAGCAGAGATAAAAACTGCCATATGCCGGCACAACAAGGCCGCTGGGGCTGATGGTCTTCCAGCTAAGTTGTTTTAGGTGGGTCGAAATAAGCTTGTTTTAAGCATGAAACAGCTCAAAGAGAATATTTGGCTTCAGGAGAGCATGCCAGAGGATTGAAATATCAGTGTGATATGTCCAATATACAAAAAAGGTGACCGAAGTGAGTGTTAAAACTACCGTGGAATTAGCCTCTTACCGATTGCGTATAAGGTCCTGTCTAGCATACTGTGTGAACGTCTAAAGCCAATTGTGGAAAACCTGATTGGACCTTATCGGTGGGGCATTAGACCAGGTAAATCCACAACGGATCAGATATTTACACTACGGCAGATTCTGTAGAAAACCCATGAGAAGCAAATCGACACTTACCACTTTTTATCAATTACAAAGCTGCCTTCGGTAGTCCCATCAGGCATCGACTATATGAAGCCATGTCTGAGTTCAGTATTCCTGCGAAGATAATTCGTCTCTGCCAGTGTACCCTTACGAATACCAAATCCTCTGTTCAGATTGGCAATGATCTATCTGCACCATTCTATACGACGGGAAGTCTTAGACAGGGTAATAGGTTGTCATGCGTACTGCGTTACGTAGTGATGGAGAAGTTGTTAAGGAAAGCAGCGGTAAACATATCTGACACCATATTTAATAAGAGCCACATGCCGATTGCATATGCCGATGATATCGACATTATAGGTGGGATGTTGCGAGGGGTAACAGCTGTCTTCTCATCTGTTGAAAGGGAGTCATCGAAAATGAGTTTGGCAAGGAATGAGGACAAGACGAAGTTAATGGTTTCATCGAACAAAGTGTCCACCCGTTGGAGACGCAGCGTGAACGTTAAGAACTAGGGCTTTGAGTAGTGGATGAATTCATCTACCTCAGATCCGCCATGGACAAAAACAACAGTGTCAGCCTGGAAATAAAACGAAGAATAGAGCTCGCTGTTTCTTTGGGCTGTACCAGGTACTCATTTTACAGGTCCTGCTGTATGTCTTCGGTGCTTACACATGGCGGATGTAGCTCATCTGGCGGTGTTTGAGAGAAAAATACTCCGCAAAATATATGGATGCATTTGCGTAAACGGCGAGTTCAGAGATCGGATGAACTGTGAACTGCACGAGTTATACCACGCAATTGATGTTTTCAAGTCAAGCTAAGTTCAACGATTACGCTGGCTAGGCCATGCTGTGAGGATGGATAAGGAAACTCCAGCGCGAAAGATATTCTATCAAGACCTCGAAGGACGGCACAAAAGAGGGAGACCGCGACTGCGTTGGAAGGACCAGGTGGAGGAATCACTGACGCTGCTTGGTAGGTAGGTGCGCACAAGATCGAAGCGAATGGAAATCTTTTATCATTTCGGCCTTAGAATTACACACTAAGATATAAATATATATGTTAAGTAGTTTTTAAGGCTTATTTGAAGTTATGGGGCGAAATTTTACAGAAAAGGCGATAAAAGACAACCTTATGTAAGTTTCATTCATTAATTTCATTGACCTAGCAGCGTTACCTAGACTTGGAATTTCTCACTCCCCAGATAAGCTGTTCCGCTGTGTAATACGCTATTAGTTAAATCGATTATAAAAAAATTTTGGTTTTTATCACAGACTTTCTTATACACCCCTCATATATATTGAATTTTATAAAATTTGACACATTTGGCATTTCAAATATGAATACCATAACTAGCAATTGTCATCTGAACATATACACATATAAACTATATGCCAATTGGCATTCATATTTGGCATACAAACCATACATACGGCAAATACATACATACTATATACATAAACTTCGAGCTACTATTGCATTGCACATTGTTACAACATTAAAAAGCTTCTGTTTTGCCGCTAGTTTAGCATGAACTTCTAAAGGATGGCAATTAAGCGGCCATCAGACTTCAAAGTGACTACGACAGCGACGTGGTTGCTGCTGATGACGACACGCCTTAAGACACCATTTAATTAAACTGTACCATTATGTCATAGTTATGATAAATTTACCACAGAGCACACACACACACACTCACATGTAAGTAACATATGTAACATGCGGCACAAATGACATGCAATAAATTTAGCTAGAGAAACAAAAGCCAACAACAGAACCAACTTCAATTACAACATAAAAATTAAAAAAATTGCAATTGCCACAACTGGAAATGGACAAAATGTTTGCCTTAAGAATTGTTATTGTTGGGTGGCTGTGGCGACCATTTGAAAATCATCAGATGTAAAAAAGTTGTCCAAATTGGATAACTTAAAAAAATCCATATAACGCTTTGAAGAAAAAGGAAATGTTCCGACTTTTAGTAATTTAAGAGAAACTGACAAAAAAAAACCAATTGCAAATGAAAATAAAAAATACTTGGCCACCAAAAAGTAGAAAACCGAAAAAATATGTATGTAAGTATGTCTGCTATTCCTTACAATAAGCTGGAGTATTGGCTGGGTGTGTCGCAGCGATGTATGTTAGAGTATACGTATATTTACGGTCAGGCCATTGCCAAAAGCAACATATCCAAGATTTATTGATAACTTATAAAACTTCGAAAGGGTGTTTTTCGTTGATTTTTTTTATTGGGTTTTTGTTTTTGGCGTTGGTCTCATTCAAATAGCTGAGAATTAATTATGAGCAGCGTTAAATGGGTATGAACATACAACTTGAACTTTTGACACTATTATCACATCTCAACCAATTGTAAAATCATAAAAAGGGGGTCATTACTACAATACAGCGTGTTGTAGGAAGGCGGCAATAGCGGCTAATAAATTTCAGTGTTGGCTGATTCAGTGTTTGTTTGTTTCAACATTCAAATCTTATTTATGGTTTTCTCTCCCTCTCTCTGTCTCTCTCCTTGCAGGAAGACCTTCTTATCCATGGCGATTCGGTTTATGATATCATCGATAAACAAGATCATTCTGCGATACAGGCTGAACTCAATCGTAATGTGCCACCTCAGCCGGGGCAACATATCAATTCGGCGGCAGCTGCTGCTGCTGCCATTTCCAGTCTGGAGGGCGAGCATCGCATGTTTCTGTGTCGCATGAATGTCAGCCGCAATGCGCGCCGACAAATGCGTTTTGGCGATCAGAAGGTAAGTAAGCTTTGGCGGCGCTACCAGCACCTTAAATAAGCTGGCTGGCTGCATGTTTCATATCTGTGAGATGTGATAATAATATTAAACGATATAACAAAAGCTAAACAAAAAAAGGCACAAGCAACACCACCAAATCTTTATTAATATCTTTGCAAACTATTGAATTAATCATGATTTTAGAGAGATGATTAAATTCTCAACTCATACATATGTAGATACGATCTCTCCTGTGCATTTACTTACACATTTACTATGGCAGAGTAGACTGTAGCTGTAACAAATACCGTGTTGCGTGTTTGAATTTTTAAAAAGTTTTCCCGCTCAACGTTGGTTTTCGTTTATTCATTAATAATTTAGCGAGCTAAGCTTTCGTAACTGATTTAATAATTAATGTCAATAAACTGCAGTTCATCAATTAATTAAATGTATGTATGTGAGTGTGTGTCTATGAGTGTGTGGTGACAAAATATGTTAGTAATGCATAATGTAATAATAATTTTAAAAGTGCAGTTTCCCCACCTTTTTGTTAAGTGATAAAAGCTGCCATAGCCATGTCAGTTGCAATGTAACAAAATCATTTTTCACACCGTCGGCACAGTGGTTTATGAACTTAACAATAATTAATTGAACAATAATCGTGTTTTTAGAAACATATATAAAATATATAAATCTATATAAAAAATTTTAATTCATATATAGTAAAAGATTTTCACAGGTTGTAAAAAATACAACTTGATATACGCTGCAATCACGATATACACTTCACTAAGAGGCAATCATTTGTATTATGCCTTCTGATATCTTTCATACAAAAGAATCAAAAGGTATCGAAATTCACACAAAAATTATATAAAACTAGCGGACCCGGCGAACTTCGTCTCGCCCCAATTTTATGCCTTCAGATAAACTCAGTAGAGAATGTTTGATAAACAAAGTTTTTCGATTAGTTTTCCGCCGCAAAAACAAACAACGAAGGCGGTTCTCCAAAACTTGAAAAGGCAACGTTTAGCTGACCGCACGTAAAACAGGGAAATTCGAGATAAATCTCACATACTTCCAACGATTGGCCTTGCGATTTATTGATTGTCGTCGGGGAATTGGAATGGATGATCAGTTGGAATTATCTGATTCGTAAGAATTTGTTCTTGATGATCGTCTGAAATCACATTTTTTATCAGATTCTTGACGGACAACCGCGTACCGTTGCACAATTTCGGTTGATTCAGATTTCGCAATATGAAATTGATCGAACCCACATTTATCTGTAAATTATGCGGCACATTAATCGAGTGGAAAATTCGGTCGGATTGTTGGTCGCTTCTTCCTCTACGGTCACGTTGTGAACAGATTTGTACGAATGCAGTTCTCAAGCGATTTAACTTCCTAATTCTAGCTATTGATATCTTTATTCTTCGCTGGTAGTAACATACTGCCCGTAAATTAATCCAATCGAGATTTTTATAATTTTGTGCAATGGGACGAGTTACTTTATCAACCCGAATTTGGCCATTGCCAAGCGCAAGTAGTTGTTTCGGGAATTCAGCAGAAGATGGGAGGTGAGAAGATTTATCGACAGTTTTAAAGTAGAATTTGCAGTTCGAATGCCTTCCAACCATGTGACAGGTGTGCCAGAGGATGCAACGGCTAACGTTATTTGAGATCTTGACAAAATTGTTCCGGAATCAATAAAAAAAATGTCTTGGCTGTCCCACTCGAAGCATCGAGAAAGTAAATGCCCCCAGTTTCATCGTGAATCGTACACGTTCTTGTACTCGGTATTTAACAGCGGCACATTTGTTCGAACTCTTCCGGTCAGCTCTCCCGTTAAAATTCGCGATCGAATGCATCTTGCATCGAACGATTCGGTGCTGGCATTTCCAATGTCGAAGGCAGATTGCCGCACATCCCGTCGGGTTCGACGGATTTTTTATCTAAATATTATTTATTTCGTTACCAATCAACATTTAACCGAAATTGTCGACCTAACCATCCTTCAAAATCATCAGATCATGCGAAAATTGCATCGTTCAAAACCATCAAATCATGGGAAAATTGCAAAATTTTGGCGATAAAAAAAAAATAAAAAAAACAAATTTTTTCCCTAAGAATTTTCTATTTCCACTCGAAAAGCCATTTCGTAACAACTGCACACAAAATTCCATACAAAAAATCAATTTTCGATTTTTCCAATTTGCCGACTTTTCCGAAGAATTTTCCCAAAATTATCTTAAATAAAAAAATGGGCCAGCCGTTCTCTCTTGATGAATACACTGTTCACTGAATACTATACACTGTTCACACCGTTTTCATACATATAGATTTTACAATAAACCGAATTTTTCCAAGCATCACAACGAATTTTCCACTTTTAAGTCGTCTAAAATCATCAAATCAAGCGATACAATGAAAAATTTCGTCGAAAAAATCCACAATTTTCGAGATTTTTCCAGAATTTTCCGAGCTTTCCACCAAGAATTTTTTCTATTTTTCCATTCGAAAAATCATTTCGGAATGATTATCCGAAATTTTCACATTTACATCATTCAAAATTATCAACTAAATGTAAAATTTCGCCGAATTTTGCAAACCAAAATGCTGTTTTTTTTAACCGGAAAGCCACTAAGGAAAAATTGCACACAAAATGTTATACAAAAATTTAATTTGCGATGAAAAATGTTTCCGAAAAAATCCAAATTTTTCGAGTTTTTCCGGAATTTTCCGAGTTTTCCACCGAGAATTTTTCTGTGTTTCCATTTAGAAAGTCATTTCGGAATAATTATCAAAAATTTTTCACTGTTACATCGTTCAAATTTATCAAATCATACGATAATATGCATAATTTCGTCGAAAAAACAATTTCAAACTTTTTGAATTTTTCCGGATTTTTCCGCATTTTCCAACAAATTTTTTTCTTTTTTCCATTCGGAAAGCCATTCGTAACAATTGCTCACAAAATTCGATACAAAAAGGCAATTTTGCGATTTTTCCAATTTTCCGACTTTTCCGGAAGATTTTCCCAAAATTTTCTTTCACATAAACCTGCTCCTGGCAATAACGAACAACCGAAAAAAATTGATGAATTACTATACATTTTTGCCACCATTTTTATATATATAGATTAGATAGATTAGAATCAGCTAAAGGGTAAAGTTATATATCATTTGATACGTAAAAGTGTAATGGGTTAAAATAAAAAACTTAGCTGATCCTTATGAAAATGTACCAATATTACTATTTTCCATAAAGAAGTAATGGGATATCAAATAGGCAAAAGAACCCCAACCCTTTTGGTACCTCCCATACAAAATTACATATTTTTGGATAATTAATATTTCATCTATAACTATTAAACTAACAACTTAAGACTAATTCAACATTTGCCATAAAATTGTGTGTAGATGCATTAGGCAGCAAAGTTCGTGATCCTTCACAAAATGGGCAAATTCAGATCAGTGGGCGTGGTATAAAACTTGAAGCTTAAAACGGCTGTATCTCATGACATATAAGAGGTATAAAGATGATATTTGACATGTGTTGTTGGTACAGTATGTAGTACAGCCAGGGTGGAACTGTGGACTGTGCCACGCCCCATTTAAAAGAAACCGTTAGTTTGATCGTCCTGAAAATTTCACAGTATAATAGAGATATATAGCCAGGCTATTTAGAATCAAGTTGGCAAAAAGGCCGAGGTGCCGCCCAAACACATCTATACTTGACTATTACATATTTACGAGAAAAAAATACAATTCCTTAATCGAACATTGGTAAAAAATATAGGATTTACTAAGAACCTGACCTTTGATCTCGTCCACATATGCCGCCCTAATGTATAAAAATCATCAGCGTCGAATTTAGAGTCGATTCAAAGCTGTCAGTCCGTCTGTCCCCAGAATAACAGCCGTAGCTTAAGAGCTATATAGCTAAACTTTGGTATACAAGCGGAGGATATGTTCTGATATGAGCAAGATCGGAAAAAACTACTCCCACCTCACTTACAAATTTCCCCTTTTTGGAGGGTCTCTCCCAGCTTCTACATCATAAGTTTGAGAGCTATCGAGCTGAAATTTAGTATGTAAGCTTCTATCCACCAAAATGGGAGTTAAGTTCTAAGATCAGCAAGATCGGGCAAAAACTACTCCCATACAAATTCTCCTTTTGGGGGCGTACTCGTCTGTCTATTACCACAATTACAGCCGTAGTTTAAGAGCTATAGAGCTGAAATTTGGTATGCAAGATTCTATCCTCTAAGCGGAGGCAAAGTTCTAAGATAAGCAAGATCGGGCAAAAACTACTCCCATCTCAAATACAAACTCCCCCTTTTTAGAGTTAACAAATTCATATCCCTGCGATTACAGCTTTAGATTAAGAGCTATAGAGTTGATATTTGGTATGCAAGATTCTATCCTCCAAGCAGAGGCATAGTTCTAAGATGAGCAAGATCGGACAAAAACTACTCCCACCTCCCATACAAACTATCCCTTTTTGGGGTTAACAAATTCATATCCCTGCGATTACAGCTTTAGATTAAGAGCTATAGAGTTGATATAGGCTATGCAAGATTCTAGTATCTAAGCGGAGGCAAAGTTCTAAGATGAGCAAAATCGGAAAAAACAACTCCCACCTAAAAGACAAACCCCCCCTTTTTGGGATTAACAGATTCATATCTATGTGATTACAACTATAGATTAAGAGCTATAGAGTTGATATTTGGTATGCAAGATTCTATCCTCCAAGATGAGCAAGATCGGACAGAAACTTCTCCCACCTCAAATACAAACCCCCTTTTTGGGGTTAACAAATTCATATCCCTGCGATTACAGCTTTAGATTAAGAGCTATAGAGCTGAAATTTGGTATGCAATATTCTATCCTCTAAGCGGAGGCAAAGTTCTAAGATGAGCAAGATCGGACAAAAACTACTCCCACCTCAAAGACAAACTCCCCCTTTTTGGGGTTAACAGATTCATATCCCTGTTACGGTTACAGCTTTGGATTAAGAGATATTGAGTTGATATTTGGTATGCAAACTTCTATTCTCTAGGCGGAGTTTAAGTTCTAAAATGAGCAAGATCGAACAAAAACTACTCCTATATCAAAAAAAACTACCCCTTTTTCAGGTTAACAAATTTATATCCCTGCTATTACAGCTTAAGTTTAAGTTTAAGCTATAGAGCTGAAATTTGGTATGCAAACTTTTTTCCTCTAAGCGGAGTTCATGTCCTAATATAAGCAAGAGGGGGCAGGAACTTCACCCATCTCCCATGAAAACTCCTCCTTTTTTTGGTCTTGAGAGATAAGCTATCAATATTACTATTATTATTAGCCTTAAAAAAACTTGACAACATATATGTTTATATCTTACTGTCTAAGTCAGAGGCCGAAATGATAAGAAGTTTCCATTCGCTTCGATCATGTGCTCACTGTCTTCAGACTGTCTTACCAAGCAGCGTCTGTGATACCTCCAGCTGGTCCTTCCAACGTAGTCACGGCACCCAAGATTTCGAAGGAATACAGCAGAACCTGTAAAATTAGTTGGATTTTATAGGTTCTAAGAAGCACCTGTTGGCGAGCAGTATTTTCCGTCTTAGTTCTAGGCTGACACTGTTGTTTTTGTCCATGGCGAATCCGACGTAGATCAATTCATCAAGTACCTCAAAGCAATCGTTCTCAACGTTTACGCTGCGTCCCCAACGGGTGGACACTTTGTTCGATGATACCGTTAACTTCGTATTGTCCTCATTCACTGCCAAACCCATTTTCGCTGACTCCCTTTCAACAGATGAGAAGACGGCTGTTGCCTTTATTCTAATGACAATATATTCAGCGACGATAAACTGAATTGAACACAAAATCGAACTTTGATCTCTTTGCGGCATACTCTAACGTCTAACTGTCGATACGAAAGTTCACACAATACAACAACAACGAAAGGTGGAGCTCGAACGAAATTCCGAAAAATCCCACATAAGGAACACCCTAATCTACAGCCATTTCACCCAATCAGTTAGTCAAGCAATTTTAAATATATAGATTATGAAAATGTTATTACAATCGTTCTGTTAATATGACCGACATAACAATATTTCCAAACGTGGTGTGGCACCGCCCATTTCCCAGCGATACGTAATAGCCCATGTACCATTTACATATGTAGCAAATCTCACCTTCAGACCTCTAATGGCTCCTGAGATATGACCGATTCAAATTTCGGTTTGAGTGGGCGGTGCCACGCCCCTTTGTCTAATTAATATTCCATGTAGCCTATTATAGAGGTCCTATGGACAGCATACACAAAGGAAATATATTTACAATCGGTCCAATTATTTAGCTAATATAACTATTTTTTAAAAAGGGCTGTGGAACCGCCCACTTTCCGCAAACAAAGTATTTTTTCTTATATGGCCGATATACGTACGTATCGTATACGTATCTCGACTCTGTACCTGTAATGGTTTAAAAGATACAGCCATTTCAAAATTCCTTGCCAATCCGAACAGACGAACTCAGACATGGCTTCGTATAGTCGATGCCTGATGGGACTATCGAAGGCAACTTTGTAATCGACAAAGAGGTGGTAAGTGTCAATTTGCTTCTCATGGGTTTTCTCTAGAATCTGCCGTAGTGTAAATATCTGATCCGTCGTGGATTTTGGCTTTAGACATTCACACAGTATGCTAAAGAGGATCTTATACGAAATCGGTAAGAGGGTAATTACACGGTAGTTTAGGTCACCTTTTTTGTAAATAGGACATAGCACACTGAGATTTCAATCCTCTGGTATGTTCTCCTGAAGCAAATATTCTGTAAGAGCTGATGCATGCTCATGACCATCAACCCCAGGTCTTCCAGCTGAGTTGTCTAAGAAGTATGGAGATGACCTATTTTTGAGCATACGGCTTTGTTGTTTTTTAGGCGGGATATGATAGTTGCTATCTCGGCTTGGCTCGGAGGGGGACACTCGTTGTTATCGTCTTGGATTGGTACACAGTCTTCAGCAACCGAGTTTTCACAGACATCAGTAGGCTGCAGAAGTGATCTTTCCATGTTCCCAAAACGTTCTCGGAGTCAGTAACGAGTTGAGTGAGTTGGTTGGAATAGGCGTTGGCTATCTGGGTGGTCTGCAGTTTAGCGATGTCCAGTTTTCTCTGTGCCTGGTAACGCAGGGTTTTCGCCCTACTTAGCCTAGTACGCACCTTCACTGCAGTGAGTTGGTTGTTGTTGTTGTTGGGGTGATAATTCTTTATACCGATTTTCAATTTACTGGCACTCAATCGGGCATGTAATCCGATTATCATACGATCATTGTTGGCAACTCTCTTTTGTTCCTTTGTAATTAACAAGTTTTGTGTCAAGGATTGCTAGTTGTTGTTGTTTTTGAGTTTTAACCACCATTTTTCTTTAAGAGATGGCGCCAGCTGGTTTATTGATTTATTTTTAATATGTTGATAAATCTTTTTTCTTTCGTCCTTGCGCAATATGGATTTTTTTGTAGTGGAAGCATCTAGGATGAGTTTTGTTGACTGGAGAACTCGAAAGTATTTGAAAAGTAATTTTTCATTGATGTTGATGCCAGTGCCCCTGCCGGGAATCGAACCCGGCACCTTCGGATTGCAAATCTACGTCGCTACCACTGAGGTGTTGGTGACCGAGTTGATGTTTGCACACCTAATAATACGTTTGTTTCTTAAGTCTTTTGTTTACTCACAACGTTAACCAAAAGATAAGAGAGACAATACAATAACTCTTATTAAAAAAAACTAATTTTTCAGTCTAATTGTTGTTCTATTTCATTATATGATAATTTCTGATTGAATGAGAAATTAATCACAACTTTTATATAAGTAACGCATTCAACATATAAGAAATTTTTGATATTCATAGATCTTATGGACACTTTTACTTTTGTTTATCGGTGAATGAAAGTCAAGTGATGAACATGTAACTACGATATTATATTTCCAAAGTACAATAGTTGGATTAGCCGGAATTCTTACCGCTATGCCATGGACAGACATATCTTATCCACATTCCTTCATATGAACCTAACCAATATAATTCGTACATATGTATTACAAATTTTAAATATAAACATAACATGTTAATTATTTCAAAATTTCTTAACTAACAAAAAATTTTGCAAATACATTTATTTCTCTGCTACTCTGCATAAAATGTAATCATTTTACTCACATGTCACTGATATCATAATAAAGTCATAACACCTCAAAAACCTCACAGCAACAGGTGGTGCTCCAACAAAATGTTTATGGATTAAGAAATCGCACAGCAAACAACTACAACAAAAACACACACACCAACCGATAAAAAGGAATTCCAACAATTTATCATCATTAAGTTCATGCGATACAAAAGCCCAACAACATTTTAAGTTTCGTTTTTTTTTGCGTCGCATTTTTTTCTTATTTTATTTACTTTTTGAAATGTGGATGCTGCATGTTGAAACATTTTAGTTGGTGGCGGTTGGTGCCACCACAACTCTGCATGTTAAATTTTTTATGCTGAATTATTCATCATTGCATTGTTTGGGTTGAGCAGCTTGACACTAAGGAAGATGAGAGGGGAATGGTGTAAGTGTTGTTGTTGTTGCTGTTGTTGTTACTGGCGGTCTGCGCGGCGTTGCAAACCTTTTTGGCAGTAAACTCAAGTGATTTATAAACTGACAAACGATGACAGTTGTTGCCGGTGATGTTGGCGTGTGTGTTTTGAGGCATTCGTACATATGTAGGCTTTGGGCCACACGGAAAACGGCTACTAAACGTAGTGTGAGAAGGGGTGGGATTTTAAAAAGGGTGTAAATTTCAGTAAAAATTAA